>VUQI01031713.1:7528-18317 GCA_015106735.1 Paratilapia polleni
TTCACTAGCCACACCCAGGCCTGATCACTGCCAGACCTGTTGAATCAAGAAATCACTTCAGTAGAACCTGTCTGACAAAGTGAAGTAGGCTAAAAGATCTCAAAAAGCAACACATCATGCCACAATCTAAAAAAAACCTCAAGAACAGATAAGAAACAAAGTCACTGACATCTATCAGTCTGGAAAGGGTTACAAAGGGTTATGAAGCCATTTCTAAGGCGTTGGGACTCCAGCAAACCTGGCCGGCCTACAAAAATTACTCCAAGAGCGCATCGACGACTCATCTAGGAGGTCATGAAAGAACCCAGAACACCATCTAAAGAACTGCAGGCCTCACTTGCCTCAGTTAAGGTCAGTGTTCATGATTCAACAATAAGAAAGAGACTGGGCAAAAATGGCATCCATGAGAGAGTTCCAATGTGAAAACCACTGCTGACCAAAAAGAACACAAAGGCTCGTCTCACATTTGCCAAAAGACATCTTGATGATCCCCAAGACTTCTGGGAAAATATTCTGTGGACTGATGAGACAAAAGTTGAACTTTTGAAAGGTTTTGGACTCCCATTACATCTGGCATAAAACTAACACAGCATTTCATAAAAAGAGCATCATATCAACAGTAAAACATTGTGGTGGTAGTGTGATGGTCTGGGGCTGCTTTCCTGCTTCGGGACTTGGACGACTTGCTGTAATTGATGGAACCATGAGTCCTAAAGGAGAATGTCCGGCCATCTGTTCATGCCCTGAAGCTCAAGTGCACTTGGGTTATGCAGCAGGCAATTACTTTTTCACAGAGGGCCAGGTAGGTTTGGATAGAATTTTTTCTCTTAATAAATGAACTCATCATTTAAAAACTGCATTTTGTTTTTAGTCTGGTTCTCTTTGTCTAATATTAAAATTTGTTTGATGATCTAAAACATTTAAGTGTGTGAAATATGCAAAAAACTAAGAAATCAGGAAAGGGGCAATCACTTTTTCACAGCACTGTATTTATTTGGTTAACTGTTCTGCAAGGAGTCACTTCTAGGCACTGAAGAGTGTTTGTACACAAAAGTGTCCCAGCTAAGAATTTCAAATGTAATGCAATAAAAGATATGCTTGCCTTTGAACCTTTAAAAGACATGCATGACTGCATCACTACCTTTGGGTTCATCCAGTCCTTCAAACATATCACAAGTGTCTGAGAAGGGAAAGGACGGGCTCGTTTCACTTCTAAAAGTGATAACATCTGTAGCTTCTCAAGATTGTAGAATTTCATTTACTGGTACAGATTGCAGCCTTTGAACTTCTGAACAGTCTCATATGATATCATCAACCGGCCTGTGACAGCGTATGAAACAATAGTTTGACACTGTTGGCCATTTTGTGGCCTTTCAACGGTGAGAGGAGCAGTTTCACATTGACAGTGACAGAGTGGTGAGGAAGCAGTTCACATAAAGTGAGAATAGTTGACTTTTTTTTTCATGAATATCTTTTACACTCTCAGAATCTTGCTCTGAAGTCTGAATATGGCTTCTTCTGAATTCTCAGTGTATGATGTAATATTACCATGTTAACTGGTCCTGGGTGCCTATGTGTATATGCGGTAGTCGTTGTTCACCTGGTTCAAGGAGAGCAGAGCTGAAAGGGAGACTTATATGCTGCCTTGACTGCCTGCCTTGTGCTGAGGGAGAAATTAGCAACAGTAAAGTTACTTTGGAGAGTTCATTATGCTGAAATAGTGTTTGAATAAATACATATTAATAACTGAAAAATAGCTCTTCTTCACATGCATTTAAAAGGAATGTTATACATAAAAATGTGTGTTCTTCTACTACAGACCAAGTCATGTCTAACAACTGTAGAATGCATCGCCTTTTTTTTTTGTTGTTTTCGTTTTCATTCACACTCATTATATGTATCAGTAATACCTAAATCTCACACTTCAAAACTCCTTCAAGTTGTCATCTTAATATTAAGGTGAAATGTGGAACCATAAGATATTTTAATATAATAATTGTATGTAGGTCCACAGTAATTATTCATTATTGAGGACTTTAAAATCTTAATGGGAAGGGATTTTTTAAATTAAATATTTTCTTTTAAGCATGCTGATTAGGAAATTAAAAGAAACTTTAGGGAATTGTCTTGTATTTTCAATTCTTTACAACTTATAAGTCATCACTACAATAGTGCTACTCCTCCTCCTCCTCCTTGTCCAAATCTCCAATTGCTCTCTTCTTTCCACATTTTACGAGTCATTAGGTGCTGTTTAACTAAACATAAGGAGAAGAATAAACATATTTTTTTTCATCACCCTCTCTTGTGTACTGTCTTTCTCTTTGTGTTTTCATAGGTGGGTTTCCTTTGTTCCAAAAACCACCATCGTCCACTCCATTGTCACAGCCGAGGCAGCACTGACAAATGAGTAGAGGTTTCTGGCACAAATTAACCATCTCCTTGCTGGAGTTTATTTATACAAACAACACACAGCGATGGCAAAATGTAGCACCATCCCAGATTCTAAATCACATTTTGGAAAGAATCACATCATGTTTCATCATGCTAAGAGAACATTGGCATAATGATTTTGTGGTTTCCTGATCCATAACATCATTAAAAAAAAATTAAAAATTATAAAAGACCTTTGTCTATTTACTTAAAAAAATTCCTCCCCTGATTTGAGGTGAGGGCCAATCACCAAGAGATGAGCTTCATGCTCCTGCTTCCACTGAATTTGCTTCTTATCTGAGCAGGTTTGCATTAGGGAGCCAGTATTTTGGTCCTTTGTGCTCAGAGATTAGTTGTTTGGAATCAGATTTATGTTGTATATCTCCTACCCACTGAGCTGAGCTATGGTGATCCTGGTGGCTTTTCATTCTATGGTGCCAGGGGAGAACATGATGTGTTGTCAGCAGAGGTTGGGCAGTTACACTCTGTACAGGTGACTCTGTGTTTAAAACATAGCAGTTCTCATCTTCTTTAGCTCTGTAGCAATTAATGTCATACTTTTCACAACAGTGCCCATATGAGGATCAGTGACTCAGAGATTTAGTCTTGTTCAAAGGCCTGTATGCTGTAAACTGCTTTCTATTCGCATTTCTATGAATTTCCTAATATGATTTGTATTCTAAACATATATCCCTTTCCATTTCCTGACTCAACCTTATTTTCGCAGGTGCTAATCTGTGTGCTGTGGTTGACCTTGGCTGCTCCTCAGCCAGCAGAAATCATGGACAATAGGGAACCAAGATCATTACTGAATGTGCAATGGGGTCAGCAGAGAGACTCTCACTATTTCTGGGCTACACTGGCCTGCTGGCCTTTGTCCACCTCCTCCTGGCCTTCCAGCAAGGAAACTTCCTAACTTTAATGAAGCCAAACTAATCACCTTCAGTATGCTGATCTTCTGTTATGCCTGGGTGGCCTTTGTGCCAGCAGTACATTAGCTTTCCTGGGATGTATACCCTCACAAAGGAGGTATTTGCTGTGTACTCAAGTTATGGCATTCTGTTCTGTATTGCACCAAAGTCTTTTTTTTTTTTTTATCCTTCTTCTGAGGCCTGAGAGAAAACACAGATACAAAAAACAAAACAAAAGAAACAATCAAACAGACAAGCAAAAAAACAACAAAAAAAAAAAACAACCCAAAAATCTCTTGATAGAGATCATAGAGTGACACATTGATCAATAAGAAAGAACATAAAATACTTAAAATGAAAGTGAATCAGAATTTGGCCAACTACTGCCCCTTCTCAAAATGTGATGTGTTTATTATGACACATGCAATAAAATCTTCTCAAAATGTATTCTTTGTAGTCAAAAACACTGTCAAATTAATGCTCTGCTTGGGTTATCTGACCATTCCCTAATGGTTACATAAAATGGCACTGAAAAGTGCATTTTCAAATTCTTAAGTCTAAGTCTTTGCATGTATTTCTGCATAAATAGAACAAACATTTTATCATACTATCAGCTCCTGAGGTTGTTTGGTGCTGCCCTTATGACAGCCCATCATAAACATTCATCAGGCAGCTCATGTGTGAGTGTGCTGCACATTGTGAGAATTGTTTGCTCTCACACATATTATTCGGTGCGAGAAACTGTATTGCTGTCTTTCGATTTCATTCTGTCAACACATTTCTTATCTGTCCTCCCATTTTGAAGCACCCCAAAAATGAATCTGGTACCTAATTAGATTAACATGGTGACTCATACTGTATCAAAAAAAGACATCATCACTCTTGCTACTTCAATTTCAGAGGATTTTTTTTGAAACCCTCTAATCAATTGGTGCCCTATATAATGGAGGCAACGATGTGGGTTCCAGTGAATGGTGCTATTATGGAAGAGATCATTAGTTTCTGTTGCAGTTACTATGGTGCCCATCTCCCATGTGACTATTTCTCTTACTACATAATAGGTAATAGAAAGAAAAAGCTACCTCAAAGGAGTTGGTGTGAGAAGGAAAGAACTACAGAAAGCTTTAGGATTATGGCAAAAGAAAGATCATTGTCACAAAAATAGAATTCAGGTCATGGTATAATTCTTTGCATTCACTTCTCTGTAGACCTACATATGGTTATAGTTATACAACGTGACAAATATATACACTTACCTTACTTCCTTAAAATCATTTTTGTTATACATTGCATCCTCAAATGTCATTGGTACTGTAACAATGGTGCATTTGAAAAAAAAAAAAAGGAAAAAAAAGTGGATAATAGAAAGACTGCACCTAACCATAAAATGCAACGGTCTTACAGCTTCACTAAATGGCTCTTTTTTCTCAGGCTACTATAGCTTGTGAAGTTGTGTTTTTACACAGATATCCAGTTATTTGCACTTTCCCAAACCCTGGCAAGGATTTTGTTGTGAATAACTTTTCCTTTTGCTAATCTGTTCTTTATTATCCATATTACATCTTCATTTTTGAGACCTTTTTCCTTCCAGCAATCCTGGCAATAAACACCTGACTTTTTTTCACCTCTGCCAGGTAGGTTGCTTTTATGGCTTGTCATAATGGTGCCTGTCAGACTAAAATTGACAGAAAAGGCTAACTGATGTTTTTCTTACTTACAAACCCTTCAGGAGAAGTTTGCAGAGTATTAATTAACAAAACCAGATTAAAAACAGTTCCATTTGGTGGACACCTACAGTAACAGAGTATTTACTTACCAACACTAGAAACAACTTCCTTAAAACAGTCCATTCAGTTGTAGCAAGACTGTTGACCTTGTCAAAACAAACCAAATATTACAGACTGCAACATAGTTATTTAATGCAGTCCTGCTGGAAGTTAATGAACTGTTCTATCTCAATCTAATCTCAATCTGTTCTAATATCAATCTCAGTCATTCCTAAAACTTATCTTCCTTTCACCACTTAATAGTCATGATGCAGTCTTCTGAATTACTCATTAATGACAGGACTAAGTAAATAGCTGTATGTACGGGAAATTTGTGCTCTCATCCTAACCCTCTCTCAGTTTCTCTCCTGTCTTTGACACTCTGTCAGCAAAGCTGTGTTTTCATGTCCCAGTGCACCCTTTATCAACATTTCTAGAAATGGATTTCCTTGAATTCTGGACGTCTGCATTCTCCACAGTCACTTATGTTTTCAAAGCCAAGACACACTTCATATTAAGTCTGTATGTCTGCAATTTAAGGCCCATTCATTTTATTCAAGTTTTCTCATTTTAAACCAAATTAATTATTTAACCCTCCCACGGAGATTATTTATTCTTGTTTACTCATTTAAATCAAGCAAATACTGCTATGATCTAAAAGATTACTTTGAAATTAATCAGACTTGCACTTTGAAGAGTAATTGAAATTGTATTGAAATTTGCAGAAAGACAAGAAACAAAGGCAAAGAATAAGTAGAGTGAAGGTTAAAAAAATAAATGTAAATCAACAAGACACTTTTGTCCATTTGCCACTCCCACACACTTTTTTCTGTCTATCCTTATGTTAGAGGCCCACCATTTCTCCATCTCCCAAAGTATTCCTCTGCCTTGGGAGGAACAACAGATCAATCAGTGCTGGATAATCAATGTTAGCCTGAGAGCAGCTGGGTAAGCCAGGAAAATGTCTGACGTTTTAGTTTGTTATTGTAGGGAACAGCCAAGCGTGATGTTTATATGTAAAGGCCTTGGGAGTAGGATTTAATTAACGAATGACAGCTGGGATTTCTGCAGAGCATACCTCAGAAACCCTGGGCCTCATCATTCTATCTCAGGTCAAATCAGCATGGACACTGCTGCCAAATCCCATTCATATCTGGCTATGACTTGTCCTTCAAATTTCCACTGAAGATGTCAAAGGAGCGTCATGTATGATTACCATTAAAAAAAACAAAAACAAAAAACAATGTGTGGGGTTTCATTTGTTCTGTTTACTGCTAACAGGATAGAGAACACATGAAACACGTGTAGTCAACACTGACTGCATGACCATGATTTGCATCCCTTGTGTGCAAATGTTGATGGTGTTGTGATATTTTGTGTTGTGTGTGTGTGTGTGTGTGGTTACAAAGACACTGGGAGAAGTTATTAGACAGAATAAAGGCATCTGACAGGATGGTTTTGCATTTCCTGATGTTGTGATAAATAGCAGGAGATACTATTGACAGCACACTACTACCATCTGGTGGTCAAATGTCAATGCCACCACTTGCATATATTTTCTTCCCACTTAAGGCCACACTTTGACATTAAATTTGTTTTTAACTATGTGCTTGCAAGTTCATAAAATGTAAATAAAATTAAAACGATGTCCTAAAATCTTCTCGAAGCTGAAGTTTTGGACATGAGGTGTTTCCTAGTGTTCTTTTCTGGCTTTAGTAGGACTATGTAGCACTTGGGGGCAAAGATACACCCCAGCAGTCCATAACTGGAGGCCAAGATAGCGAACACCTCTGTGACTGTGGAGTACTTTCCAGGAGAGCTGATGTAGGCAGGAATAAATGCAATCCACACAGCACAAAAAATTATCATACTGAATGTGATGAGTCTGGCCTCATTGAAGTTGTCCGGAAGTTTCCTTGCCAGAAAGGCCAAGAGAAGACAGAGGCAGGCCAGCAGGCCAATGTAGCCCAGGACCAGAGCATACGCTATATCAGAACCTTTGTCACACAAAAGAATGACAATAGGGCTGTCACGTGGCATCAGTTTGTGTGGAGTGGGAGAAGCAACAACCAGCCACACTGTACAGATGATTACCTGCACAAAAAACATTTCTTATTTAGACATTTTAAGAAGTGCTCTTTAATTATTCAGAGGTCAATAAAAAGGCAAAATTCTTTACCTGGACAAGTGTACAGAAGGTAATGATTGCCCTTTGCTGAGCAAGCCCAAACCATTTCATGACATGACTGCCTGGAAGTGTAGTCTTGAAGGCAATTAGTACCACTATAGTTTTCCCCAGAATGCAAGAGATACAGAGGACAAAGGTAATTCCAAATGCAGTATGGCGCAGCAGGCAGGACAACTTGGAGGGCTGGCTGATGAAGGCCAGGGAACATAGGAAACATAGAGTCAAGGACAAGAGTAGCAGGAAGCTCAATTCAGAGTTATTAGCCCTAACAATGGGGGTGGTTCTGTAACAGTAGAATATAAAGATCACAAAACAGGTGCTGAAGACACCAGTGAGGGAAATAACCATCAGAACGATGCCCATAGTGTCACTAAAGGAAAGAAACTCCATCTGTTTGGGGATACAGGCGGTCTTCTCAGCATTGGACCAGAATTCTGGCAGGCATCGTGCACACTCTATGGCATCTAAAGGAAAGACAGGAAGGCCTTAACAGCTATACTGTGACTTTTCCACTGCAACTGTACTGGCTAAGTCACATTGTAAACATTAATGTGGCCAAGTGGCATTTCCTCACCAGTCTGATTGCTAATCTCCCCAGCTGTACAAACCACACAATCATGGCAGCAGATAGGGAAATTAGGTCTGATTGCCTTCCGGGTCCCTGGGGGACAAATGTTGCTGCATACTGACAAGGGAACCTAAGCCAAAGTGGAAACACAAACTACACTGGTCACATAATGAAAATCTGAATGCACAAATCACAGTTCACAAAACATTGTTTTGTTCTGCTGAGACCCCTACTTTGGTTTGGTTGCCAGTCCATAAAATGTTCTCTTCCTTAATTTGAAGTTTATAGTGTGAAACTGCAGTTGTCTCATCAAATTTGCCAACAGTGACAAACTCCATTTCTCCATTTGGCCTCAGCTGCCAGTTAACCAGGTCATACATTGCTGCAGGGTCACCATTTTCATCAAACTTGGTTTCATCACCAAATGTGTTCAAATATTTTACCTGTTTTATATAATGAAGCAGCTAAGGGAAGAATGTATATATGATGATCTTGATTAAAGTAACTTTTGTAAATTTTGACTGAATTATTGAACATATGTAGTACTACCTGCCATGGCTTTATACTCTCCACATCTGGACATGCTTGCTGAAGAAATGGTCCATTTCCTTTCACACAGTTTCTCATAGCGTTGATTGCATGGGCAATGGCATACACAGCTTTATAGACATTGTAGGAAATCCTTAGCTGTGACACATCTGAATAGATATTTGCTATGCTCCCCAACTCCTCTGTTCCGGAGCATGGAGGTTTACCCTCAGTATTATGGTTCTGATTTTCAGCCTGCACACCCAGACTGCAATGAAACATCTCCTCCCAGAAGGGTATCAGGAAGGGATCTTCACTGGCATCTGAGCTTGAGGGATTCAAACGAAGAAGAAAATCTTTCAGTCCAGGGATGTGTGCTCGCCGAATGGCAAATCCCATCGAACCCTGGAGGACGTGATGGTACTTTCTGGGTGTGGAAAGGATGGCAGCCGTGCTCCAAGCCTCACTGGCCAGCCACTGTATCCCAGTGAGCCCCATTCTAAATTCAAGAAATATGTCGATGATGTTTTTATAGTGATAAACACATTATGGACTTAAACTCAGTAAATCTGAATCCACAAAAAAAACAAAAAAAAAGTTTTTTTTTTTGTTTTTTTTTTCTCTTATTAGAAATATTGGTGGTTTGTGGAAGAATCCAATGTCATGCCTGAGTACTTCATCAAACAGAGCTGCTGCGTCTTGTTCCACAGCAAACACTAGAATCACCCAAACCCCAGATGAGCGGATGCTGGAAATAATAGATGATATGGTGCTTTGTGCTTGGTTCTTAGGTATTATCTCATAAAGAGCAACACAAGCACCCAACTTTGTAACCTAAGAGAGCAATAGAGAAAATAGATGACAACTATTTCAATAAGATGCACAATGAAAACTTGAAAAACTGGCCATTTTATTATGAATTAATTCATTATTCCAAATTGTTTGACCCACCTGATTTGTAAAGATATTTGCCCCACCACGACCATAATCATCATCCCCTGCAATCACACCCACCCAAGTCCAGCCAAAATGCTTGACAAGTTGAACTAGTGCATCTACCTGGAGATAGAATGAGCAAGAAGAAGAGAGTGACACAGGAAGAATTATATGCTGTTTCAGAAAAGGAAAAAAAAAATTGTTTGAGTGCTGCCTTTAACCTGGAAGAAGTCACTGGGCATGGTCCTTAAAAAGGCGGGAAACTTGTTTTTGTCACTGAGACATGCACAACTTGAGAAATAGCTAACCTGCAAAAACAAAGACAAAAGAAAAAAATCAGTTTGAATGTGCAATAAAATCCTGACAGAAAGCAATGTCTAGTTTTGAACATTAAAACACTCTAAAATCAGTCAGTTAGACTTAATTCACATTACTCAAAACACTGACCCTCCTTAATGGTGGTTAAAAAATACTGTGGCAAAAATCAATGCACACGACTATCTCTAATACAGAGTATTTTACTAGCTGTTCAGACTTACCTGCGGTACATGAAAAACTCCCAGGAAATGAGCCACTACGAGAGACTGAGTAGAGCCTCCGTCTCCAATCACTGCTGGTACAGACTCATGACAGGTGTCTTCGTAGTGTGTCTTTCCATTAACTTCTGAATTGTTTTCTGTTGCCATTAACTCCATTACAGCCTTTAGAGCCTGATGGGGTGTACTGCATGAATCATAGATCTTATAGCCCAGTGTGATGTTGGGAAGGAGTTGGCCATTTCTGTTGATCTCCTCAATGGCAAAGATCATAGTTTGCATCCAACGGAATGTCCGAAAATTAAATCTGGATGAAGACAGAATTGGTCTTGAGGCAAAATTTTAGGCAGTTTATGCTAGAGATGAACCGATCGACCAGCCAGGGAATCGACCAATTTCCAGCATACCAGGCCAGTCAGCCACATGTTTGTCAGATTACAACCTGGTCCCTTAAGTACATGCGCAACACATGCACAGCAATGCAGGCAACACAGTGCACACTCACAGCCACATGCTAACATATCATTAACATGGAAGCTCCTCACTCTGAGTGAAGACAAAGTGCACCAAAGTAAACCATGGGGGGACCACCACGAAAACGTTTGTATCAACAGACCTAACCAGACACTTAAATCACCTTCACCCAGCTGAACATGAATTTTTTAAAGAAGCTAACAAAGGCAAAGTGACTAAAACTAAATCTATTCAGAGCTCAGAGTCAGCCACAAGCCAGCAGCCTCGGTATGAGCAGTCAAAGGCTCAAAGCAGTTAGGAGGAAAATTGTGGACATGAGTGAAAAAGAGAAAAGGATTGATGTCCTATTATCTGGTGAATTTATAAACATACTGGAAAATGATGTAAGTTAACTGACATTTGCAGTTTTTTTATTGGGGGGGGGGGGGGGGGGGGGGGGTGGGGGGGTATTT
>VUQI01031714.1:14435-26022 GCA_015106735.1 Paratilapia polleni
TACATAAGTGGGGATGTATGCCACAAGGAGTGTGGAGAACTGGAGAACTCGCCTATTGTACTAAATGTCCATGTGAAAAAGAAAAACTAAAAACAATGAGTCAGAGTCCCATGTCACATACATACCTGTCTGAACCGACTGTTATACAGCACACAGGTAACAGGATGTCCGTGGCTACTGGTCTTCTTCTCCTCCTTCCTGGAGTCTAGCAGGAGAAGCAGGCTGTTGAATGCAAGCATGAGGTGCTGACGCTCCTCATTGAGAAACAGGAAGGGGTGTGTGTCCTCCTGTATCTTTGGAAAGACACCAGCCAGACGGTGAACGCACAGCTGGCTGGACACGTCCCACAGACAGAGCACCTGGAAAGATGATAAGGGTTCTTACGTGTATGTGCTTAAGGGCAGATGTTTTCCCATAAATAGCCACATGCAGTTAAAAAAGAAAATTAAAAGCACCACTTAAACCTATTGCTACTGCAAAAAAATTTTAAAAATTAAGCCAATAATTGCCAAACAAATACTGTCACTGCCACGAAGAACTGCTTCTCTAGCCTTCTTTGTACTGGATGTTGGTGACACTTAAGAGTTCACAAGAACTCCGCTATATTGCTTAACGGCACCAAACAACATGGCTGTCCCCTGTTCCAGAAAATCTTCCAGAGTAAACTGAGGTGAAGCCTTCAGAGTTTCTTGCAGTGGCAGATGGTGTTTGAGCAGAGGCAGATGGAACATAAATCACTTCTAAAATATTCATTCTCTTCAGAAAAGCCAAAGAGAAAGCAAACATGCACAGTGCTACAACAGGGAGAGGAAAGGCAACACAAAGCACCAACATCCTCTTTGCATCAGAAAAAAAAATAAGGGTTTAAAAGTAACACCAGCTCACAATGGCAAAAATTGTGAAACAGGCTCATCCGCACCACCTCCTTCATCTACAGTAATTAGAGCAAGGAATAACAATTAATATTACAATTAGAGAGCTCTTTATCTCTACCTTATCCGCACTAGCCGAGTGCTGCACACACAGACAGGCACTCCTACCTTGTCTTTGGAGTAGCTGAGCAGTTGTTGCTTGGTCTGTAGGAAGCAAACAGCGGTGACGGGGCTTGTGTGCCCACCAAGTGCACACACTGGCTCAGAGGTCACATGAGGATTCCACAGCAAGACCTGATGATCCACACCTGCTGTGGCTACAACCAATCAGAGGCCCTGTTCAGACCTGGTAGTAACATGCTTCTTGTACGATCCTAACACAAGTGGACAGCTCCAAGTATGTCAGTTCACACCTGGCATGAGAACGTGTCTCCAAAGTCCTCCTGTGATCCTGTCATTTTCCCACTCTATATGCAGATAATCATCTACATAATTTACGTTTGCATATGAAAACCAAATGCCCGCATGGGTCCTCTCCAAGTCAAATCCGCCCCACCATGAAACCACCTGTGATTAAACAAATAAGCTACACAGTCACTCACTGTGTAGCTTATTTGTGCTTTTTTTTTTTTTTTTTACATGCGCAGTTGGCCGACAGCCCTTTCTAAAACTAAAGGCTAATGATCGGATCTCAGAGCATTCTGTGTACATTCACAGCTAAACTTTAGTTTTGGTTTTGACATTGACATGCAGAGATAACTGCATGTCAATTCTGGTAGTCTACTTAGCAGACCCGGTCAAATGTAGGTTTCAAAATTGAAGCTGCGCAGGACTTTGATCTAGAGTCTTTGCAAATGGAAATTATGTACAGTTCATTCGCATACAGAGCAGGGTAGTGAGATCCAATTACAGGTGGTCACTTGAGATGCATTACAATCCCAAGGGTGAACTGACATAGTTTGAGCTCTCCACCTGTGATCAGATCACCAAAGAGACATTTTAATGCCAGGCCTGAACAGCTCCCAAATTAGCACAGGGACTAATTGCAGTTATTTCCAGGAAACCATACTCCTTCCAAGTCCTCCACCACAACCAATTTACTGTTCAATGAGGCATTTGACAGTTTTGATGATGCACTGTTAGTAAATTTAGTTTGATTGATTGAGAATTGTAAAAACCATTCACGTTTTTACAATTATTTAGAACCACGTGCTATGGTACATTACACATTTAATAGCTACAGTGCGCAATCATTAAAGATTTTTTTTTTTTAATGGATAGACGTGTCATATGTTGATGAGAGCTTAAAACCTCTAAGTAAAACCTGAAATTAAAAGATTAGGGTGAATAAATATGATTCATATACAGTCATGGTAAAAACAAAGCACACAGGGCGGCTGTGGCTCAGGAGGTAGAGCGAGTCGTCTACTAATCGGAAGGTCACTGGCTCCCCTGGTCTGCATGCCGAAGTATCCTTGGGCAAGATACTGAACCCCACGTTGCCCCCGATGCATTCATCGGAGTGTGAGTGTGTGTGAATGTTAGTAAGCACTTAAGTGTAGATAAAAGTGCTGTATGAATGTATGTGAGACTGGGTGAATGTGGCCTGTAGTGTAAAGCGCTTTGAGTACACAGAAACTGAGTAGAAAAGTGCTATATAAGTACCAGTCCATTTACCATTTACACAGTCTTCCATTTCTAAGGTTTTACACATCTGGACATAATAAAAAATAATCTGGTCCTTAGCAGGTCTAAAAAATTAGGTAAATACAACCTCAGATGAACAAAAAAAGATGACATATTACAAAGTGTAATTATTTATATAATAATGACAAACACTGCTTCTGCATTTTTCACAAACTGCAGAAGCAGTGTGTGGAAAAAAAACAAGTCCACCCCTACTGCTTCCATAGGAATTAAGAGGTTAAGTAGCAGCCAGTTGCTGATAATCAAATGCACTTGATTAACTGATCATCTGCAAATTTGACCACCTCTATAAAAGCAGAAGTTCTGGCAGTTGTGTGTTAACACAATGCCAAGGAGGAAAGACATCAGAAATGATCTTAAAAGAAGCAATTGTTGCTGCCCATCAGTCTGGGAAGGGTTATAAGGCCATTTCCAAACAATCTGAAGTCCATCATTCTACAGTGAGAAAGATTATTCAAGACCCAAGAGCTACATCTCAGACTCTACAGGCCTCAGTTAGCATGTTAAATGTTAAAGTTCATGACAGTACAATTAGAAAAAGACTGAACAAGTATGGGTTGTTTGGAAGGGTTGCCAGGACAAAGCCTCTTCTGTCTGAAAAGAACATGGCAGCACGCCTTAGCTTTGCAAAATTGCATCTGAACAAACCACAAGACTTCTGGAACAATGTCCTTTGGACAGTGGAGATGTTTGGCCATGATACACAGCTCCATATTTGGAGAAAACCAAACACAGCATATCAGCACAAACACCTCATACCAGCTGTCAAGCACAGTGGTGGAGGGGTGATGATTTAGGTTTGTTTTGCAGCCACAGGACCTGGGCACCTTGCAGTCATTGAGTCGACCATGAACTCTTCTGTATACCAAAGTATTCTAGAGTCAAATGTGAGGCCATCTGTCCGACAGATAAAGCTTGGCTGAAGCTGGGTCATGTAACAGGACAATTATTCCAAGCACAGCAGCAAATCTCCAACAGAATGGCTGAAAAAGAAAAGAATCAACATGTTGCAATGGTCCAGTCAAAGTCCAGACCTCAACCTGACTGAAATGCTGTGGTGGGACCATAGGAGAACTGTGCATAAACGAATGCCATCAAAACCTCAATGAACTGAAGCAATGCTGTAAATAAGAGTGGGCCAAAATTCCTCCACAACATGAGAGACTGAGAAAGTCATACAGAAAACTTCAAGTTACTTCAAGTTATTGCTGCTAAAGGTGGTTCTACAAGGTATTGAATCATGGGATGTACTTTGTTTTTCATACTCACTGCTTCTGCATACTGGCTTAGTTTTTTTTATTAAATAAATAATGACACAGTGTAATAGGTCATGTTTTGTTGTTCATCTGAGGTTGTATTTAGCTCATTTTAAGACCTGTTAAGGACCAGATGATTTTTTATTATGTTCTGATATGTAAAACCTTAGGCATACAACATATGTGGACATAGAGTCATGGTAAAAAGAATTCTAATATAATTTGCCCCCACCTAACAGACTGAGTCCAAGATGGAGGTCCACATCCCACACACCGCTCTTTGTAGAGTAAGAAGTGATTCGTAGACTTGTGCTTTCCTTTTTCCTCCAGCCAATCACCATGCCGCTCTGTGGTCTGGTGCTGCACGACACAATTGCCTCAAGTGAGCCCAGGTAACGCACTACAAGAGGCATGATAGTCAAAAGAGTAAAAGTAAATCAGAGGTAGCATACTGTAATTAGCTCTGCTACATCCAGAAAAGAGCGAGTAGACACTAAGTCAATTATATGAACCTTTCTGTGGTTTATGTAATCGTAATTGTAAATCTCTGCTTTAGCATTAGGCACTCATGAGACAGCAACATAACGGACCAAAACAATATAGAACTCAGCAATTGTTTATAATTCACAATAATCTACAACTGATTTGGTCATAAAGGAAAATCTTAATGACTTGTAGAAAGCAATAGGCTTTTTATGTACAAACTCATTTTAAGAGAAGAAAACAAGAAAATAGTCCTAAATGATTGCTGTTGGCTTCCAAAGAGCTCCTCTGTAAACAGCAAAACTTACTGGCAGAGTGACTAGATTAGTTTCAAACTCAACAAATTCAATATAAAACAACATTGCAACATATTTTGATGATGACACACTGCTCATTTTCTTTCATTTCCCCAAATTAGATCCTTCTCCCTGCTGATGCCAAAATGCTCTCACTACCACAACTCCAAAGGATATCCACTTTCTGAAACGGTTGCGCTAAATGTGCAATGACCGCAGCCCCCACCGTGTAGTAAACCAACCAATTCTCAGGAGCTCAGCATAGCATAGAATTAGGCGGGTATGATTTGCTCACTGGTATTACAGAAAATGTAATGGATCTTGCATCACCATCTATCTCAATTAAGACTTTGATTGAGAACGGCTAAATTGGATGCCACATGTCTCTATTAGAGGCTGCTTAACTTTCAAAGCCTGCACAAACTAAGGGCTGGCTCTGAGATGGCATGTGACAGTCCTAGGTCAAAGACTGGGTGCAGAGCTTGGGCAAATAATTACATCTGAATACACTTCATACATCCCATCTTTGCTCCACTCCATGAATTAAAAAGATCAGTGGATTTTCAGACAATGTGGTGTGACTCATCATTGATTAATGTTGCCTTCTCTCTGTCATTGACAAGCACAGCTCATCAAACTAGTTACGATGCAGACACAGATACATACCCATGTGCTGCAGCTACTCTCACACTTTCACTGCTGAGATTAGAAATAGCACAGAGAAACAGCAGGAGTCACTGTGTGTTTATATCAAAGCAAACCTCTTGTGTTCTGCAATAAATCGCTGCACATTATGGGAGATTTTATGTTACCAGCACGCTTTCTCCATCAATAACACACCCTTCCTACACCTCTTCTTCCTTGTCTTTATAGGTCTGTGTCCATCCCAATTTCCTCTTAATTTGCTCTCAATTTCCCTCACTGATCTATCGCTGTCTTTCCGTCTCTCCCCTTCCTCTCCTCCTCTCTCTGGTGGCCCATGAGCCTGAAGGTTTGGAGGTCTGGATAACCAGGCATGTCTAATGGTACACAGCCCACTCATACTGCGGGGTGGGAAACTTCAAAAGAAAAGCACCAGCACCCCAGAGGTATGCAAACACACATGTACACTCACACAGGCTGCCTTTACTTACAGTCAGAAAGCACCACACACACAAATAACTACGCTTTCTCTTGCTGATCCACGTGCACGTGCACACACAGACTGTAAAATTGCATTTAACTAAAGCTTTTAATGTTTTGCAATTGTCTCCTCCGTTTCCCCCTTCTTTGTTATTCCTTTGTTTTCCCATTTGTTGTGCTTATTTATATGTGCTTTATTCTTGTTTTCCCTTTCATCAGGTTCCCCCTCTTCAGCCAAGCTAGTCTCAGAGCGCTGCCTAGGCTGAATCATTATCAAACAGCCCAATAACTCTTCAGAGAGCCTATGTCCAAATGATGCAATCGAGATAAAACTAAGCGACCTCTTTGTTACCCACGCTGAGCTGAAGTGGGGGATCTCAGCAGGCCAGACCTCAAGCCCACGACTTTATGCCAGTAGTCAAAAGGCTGGCTATGAAGTGGATGACTCAGGACTCACTGCATGTGTGTCGGTGTGTGTGCATTAGTGACCGAGACACACCCAGGCATTTTCATTGTGTTGCATAAGCAGTTATTGCAATGACACCGGAGAGGTGAGCAAGCAAGCCGGTGGCTCTCATCCCAGGTGTGAAGGTGAAAGTGTGTGTCTGTGTTTGTATACGTGTGTTAAGTAGCCCTGACACCCAGAATGTGTTGTTTCTATCTGATGTACTCCTGGTTTTATTCTGTCCTGCTACTGGCAGCTTTTTTTTTTCTCTTTTAAACCCGAGGCTCTGGTTTTGCCTGAATACCATTGCGTACAAGAATGACAAACAGCAGCATTTGGTGTCTGGTTATCCTTTCAGGACACATCTATGAATGCAGGTTCTTCCAGCTGGCTCCTTCTTTTGCATACCATTTGAAATAGCAGATGGGTAAACATAGAAGTTTTCACTGGGACAAGATAACAAAAAACCTACAGCTACAACCAAGACATGCATTTTTACAAGAATATTAGGCTGTAATTAAAGAGAGAGACGTTTGTTACTCCGTTTATGTCTCTTTGTCAGCGTGTGTGGATTTTCTACCTTTTCTAACCCAGCCAGGCGCGTGTGCTTGGTGTGTCACAGTGTGACAGGAGCGATGCTTGCCTTTGGCCAGCTCATCCCATAGGATGATGTCTGCTGAGTCAGAGTCCATCCTCAGACTGAATCTCTCAAACAGAGAGATCTGGGCTGAGGTAAAATATAAAGCACTGACCTGGGAAAATACACAGAGACATTATCGTTGAGTAATGTACCAATGAAAACAATATATAAAAATAAATGCTCCTGATGGCCATATGCCTTCTGCCTCTTCTCCTCCCTTTTTTTTCTTATTCCTTTCCTTTTCTCTCTGAGTGTATTACCTGTCCCCCAGTGTCTCCTATAGTGAGGACAGCCTGGTCAGGGTGAGAGGGATCCACCCAGTAGTCTAGACACCAAGGAGTAAACTTCAAACCCTAAAGAAGATAGGAATACACAAGCTATATTGCCACTTCTCAGGTTATTAGTAATGTAATGCAATCAAGTTGAGGCTAATATGAAGACAAACCAAAACATTGAAAAATGCCTCATTGTTACCTGGAGTTTATATTTGCAGCTGAAGGTCATTTTACACATGATATCATAAAAGCACACCTCTTTACTTGTGAAAGACACAGCTATCTGAGAAAAAGGAAAATGAAGCTTGTTAGAAACAGAGAAACAGAGATATGCAACCTATTCCTATGATATAATAAGGATTTAGCAGTTTGCCAAACTGCCAATTAATGCATAATGGAAAAAATGCTCATGTGTAATTCAACACAGAATATGGCATCCATAAATCTGTGGCTTAAAGAACTGCCAATTAAAAGTTACAATCAATAATTGATGGTCTTATTACTAAAAAATGTATGTTTGCTTTCTGATCTTTATGCAAAGGCTTCATGTCTGAAACGCAATTAATCGAAGCCACAGATCAATAATTTATTAATTGAGTGGAGTGCTTGTTTACCTCTGTGCATTACAATATCTGCCCCAATAAATGAGACTACTTATCAATTATTCAATTATAAATCCAATAACATTTGTTTTTCCAAGCATGCTTCAGGATCCACAATGTAACACTAATCAATAACTGGACTGATGAGTTGTTAGGTATGGATCTCTCAGTATGTTGATAAGCTCACCTTGTGCACGTTTTGCAGCAGCACCATATCTGTGACCCAGAGCTCTTTGGGTGTGACCGTGCTGTTCTGCAGTCGATGTGTGTGCAGAAGGGACATGTCCTCTGCATCCCGCAGCCCTACATTTCCTCCTTTACTCACAGTCAGATACTGACCTGAACTCTGCAGGTACAACACCTGAGGAGACCAGAGGTTATTGCCAGAAAAACATTTAAAGAAAACATATATAGAGAGAATATACTTCACACTAACATAACACCGACCTTCAGCTTTATCCTGCAATAAAGTTTGCTACATTTGAATGTGACGTTATTTATTAAAACTGAGGATACAGCTTTTAAAAACCAGTTTAAAATATTAATTATGTCTTGAATTTCCCTCTTCTTCCTGGCTACTTTATAACCATAGAACTACCCTAATATAAGTCCACTAAAAACGAGCCCCTCCTAAATCTTCCTCTCATTGGATACAAGTGAATAAAACTGAGAAGGCCCCATTACGTGCTGAAGCTAATAAAATTGAAAATTAATCATTACAGGAGTTATTGGGTGAACAAAATAAAATTTAAAAAAAAAGCTTGAAGCTGGCTGCATCTGATGAGAAAGAGACAAAGTAGATCTTTGAGGAAAGATAGCTTATTAAAATTTGACAGTAGAGGTAAGGGGTCAGATGTTCTGTAGTGTAATTACTGCCTTCTTTCTTTTCCCCACAGTTTACCTTTGTAAGATCTCCCAG
This sequence comes from Paratilapia polleni, assembly GCA_015106735.1. Taxonomy (NCBI): domain Eukaryota; kingdom Metazoa; phylum Chordata; class Actinopteri; order Cichliformes; family Cichlidae; genus Paratilapia; species Paratilapia polleni. The sequence continues at coordinate 23,053 of VUQI01031714.1, forward strand.
CTTCACATGTCATTTATCTGCAATTACTCTAATTACATATTGACATACAGCTGGCGAGTAAATGATACTATACTACAGTTCAAATGAAGGACTGTCATTTTGAGGGTGTGGTGCCTGCTTTATATTGCTTTAAAAGCTGGCAGGCTTCTCTTAAAATTTGACTTGTCTGGGTACTTTTGTTATAAACAACCAAAGGTGTGCCCATATTTCAAGAAGTATGAGTGAAGCTGTAACTGTTACATGGTAACCATCTTATAAGTATTATTTTATCACAGTTAAAAATGGTATAGTACTCAAATTATGTTAACGGGTGAGGTAGATTCTCATTTAGCTTGCAACAGGGAAATTCAAGTATATTTCAGACACTCAGGAAGAATGGTGGAACATGAAGCAAACATTTTAACACCATGTGGGAGAAATGGGCAGGTGTAAAGACCCGAGGAACTCTGACAAGGACAAGAGTTTCTGAAATTGCACATTTTGTGGGGTGCTGCCGTTCAGCAGTAGATGACGGACAGACTGTCCACAGGGTCTTGGGGATGTGCTTGTATTACTAAAACCTCATGGTACTGACACTAAAGGGGGGGGAGCACAAGCATGTTAGGCGGTGGCCTTCATAATGTTCTCACTGGTCAGTGTTACGTGGAATATCAAAAACAGGTAGAGCAGAAGGTAAATTGGAAGCTGCAAACAAATAAGACTGACGCACCAGCACAATTTAAAGCTGTCATGTTCATATTTCAATAAGAGTTGTCTGTTTAGGCTGCAGTTTTAGCAGCCATAGATAAATAAATATTAAACATTATTTTGGTGTCATGTCTAGAGGCTCCATAGTGTAGTGGTTGCTGGTTTGATTCTAGCCAGAGACACAAATCCCGTCTGGTGTAAAAACTCTGCCAAACCAAACATGCTGAGCTACCTGCTGTGGTGACCCCTTGTGACAAGGGAGCACTTTTATTTTGGTGTCATGCCTCCAGCCATTTGATGAATACCAGACCAATATTCAGTCCTTTTAGCTCCGTTTTGGTCTTCACCAAGTCCTGAATGAAATATGTGGCTCGTGGGTTACCAGATAGTCTATGTTAAGCAGCTAGACGTTTGGGGCTGAGGATGTAGCAGAAAGTTTATTGTCTGGGTGAGGGTTTGGGGGGGTGGGGGTGAGGGGTTGGGGGGGCGTCACCACAAGTAACCCCTTCCAGCTTTGCTACAAATTTGCTATCGTTATAGATATAGTACATGTTTTCACGTTTTCTATTTGATACTTTACTGACAGAGTAATGGTCAGAAAAGAAAGCCATCTGAGCAACAATACTCTGCCTCTTTAAGGCTGTCAAACCTTCCAGCCACTTGGAAAACAACTGACACAACAGTCTGACATTTCGACATCCCCAGGATTGAAAGATTAAAGTGATGAGCCTTCACTTTATCCAAAGCGGTGGGGACTTCATACCGGCTGCTTCATTTACATATTAATTGATAGATGTTAAAGGCGTCCAGAGTCATTTATCTCCAAAGAAGTGAGCCATTTTGATGAGCAAGACCCTAATACTTCTGAACATTTCCTTGCACAATGTTTAATAATGTGCAATTCCATCAAGTCAGCAGAGTTTTGGATTCTCCAGACTGCCAATGTCAAAATGTTTTCAGATAACTTGCAGTGGGTCATTGGTTTAAAAAAAAAAAATTTTTTTTTAAAAGGCAACATGTTCTGCCTCTCATAACAAACTCTTCTTCTGGTAAGTCTCTACGAGGTAAGCGACCTTTTACCTTTTGAAGAGGCTCTCGATGTGGACAGGTGAAGGTGCGTGGTGGCTTCCAGCAAGGCGCACTAACAGTTCTGCCGTTCCTTACTTTATCAGAAAGCTGCAGCAGCAAAAAGGAGCACAGCCCTCCCCAGTCAATGCGTTCTTTGTCCTTCGGGGCATCACTGTCCAGAAAGAGGCCACGATGCTGCTGACTGAGAACCACACTGTCGAACAGGAGGCCATAGTCCTCCTTGGACCCGAGGCCAACTGATGACCAAGCAAGATTGATGAATTGAGTTCTGGACAAGGAGCGAGATGCACCTGAGGAGTCCTGCATTCAACATCAACAGGACTGTGTGATATTGCATAATGTCAACACACAGGTAAAACAGCCTTTTTGGCCTTTAAACACAACTAGTGCAGTCCTAAGATCAGCAAAGTTGGTCAATCGTGGGCATAGACTATGTAAAAGATGGATGTAGCCTCACAGTCTAACCTGCATTCTTTCAAATGACCAAAAAGAAGCCCATGAGATCTTTAAACTCAGTAAACAGTTTCCTCATGGGTTTATGGTCTCTGCCACTAGTATCAAGTCTTAGCTATAATAGCATGGTGTTGATTTGGTAAATTATGGTCCCATTTAGAAATCGGCAATAAATCAGGCTACACTATATCACCAAAAGTATTCACTTACCCATCCAAATCATTGAATTCAGGTGTTACAATCACTTCCACAGGTGTATAAAATCAAGAACCTAGGCATGCAGACTGCTTCTACAAACATTTGTGAAAGAATGGGTCACTCTCAGGAGCTCAGTGAATTCCAGCATGGTACCGTGATAGGATGCCACTTGTGCAATAAGTCCAGTCATGAAATTTCCTCACTACTAAATATTCCACAGTCAACTGTTAGTGGTATTATAACAAAGTGGAAGCGACAGCAACTCAGCCACGAAGTGGTAGGCCACGTAAACTCACAGAGCGGGTCAGCAGATGCTGAGGTGCATAGTGCGCAGAGGTCACCAACTTTCTGCAGAGTCAATAGCTACAGACCTCCAAACTTCATGTGGCCTTCAGATTAGCTCAAGAACAGTGCATAGAGAGCTTCATGGAATGGGTTTCCATGACCGAGCAGCTGCATCCAAGCCTTACATCGCCAAGCGTAATGCAAAGCATCGGATGCCGTGGTGTAAAGCACGCCGCCACTGGACTCTAGAGCAGTGGA
>VUQI01031715.1:20837-37459 GCA_015106735.1 Paratilapia polleni
TTTTTATAGACATATGTCTTTTTTAAACCCATGCCTGCTAACCTGCGGAAGACGGCGTAAATGGAACCAAGACTTAAGGAGCCACACATCAGTTCACCCACAGCGGGGTCTCAGGCAGATCTGACACTGTGGAGTTCAGGACAGGAGGAGTTTGTTGGCGGATCCATGTTGGAGGTGCCCAGTGCCAACACTAAAAAGGGTGAAGAGCCACCCACAAAACAACCCCCACCTCGCAAACCCATCTGCTGGGGACTCGGAGACTGACCTTGAAGGAGGGGAAATCACTGTCTCATGCCTTAACCTGCCTTCATGAATATATTCTCCCTTTCTTCCAGAGCAGAAAGACTGTGCACATAAAGCAGTTTATATTAGCACTGTTGATGGTACCACTAAACTGATCTGGTTTAAACACTGTTTTTGAGTCTACCCATAGGTGCCACACAAGCACCTGCCTTACTTCTCTCATCCTCTAACACCCAAACCTACACTCAGAGAAAATGTGAAAGACGACTTTAGATCTCAGTTGTAGCTTTGTTTGTATCAACAGCATACTGACACTTGGAGCACTGATTCCAAAACATAATATCCTAACGTGCATTTTACTGTACTTTGTTGATCATTTAGTTGATTCTCATGGAACATATCCCTAGATTATTGTCTAATAAGGCACCTTTTGTTCCTTAATTGGGTGTATAGAAAATTATAACATTTTTGAACTTCTAATTAAACTATGTTTATAACTGAATTATTCAAAGCAGGAAAATGTACATATTTTTATTTTCCTGGCTGTTTTATGGTACTTTATATATGGAAGTCCATAGCTGGCTACAATTGTATAGATCAGTTATGTAGATTTGATTTACTTTATATTGTAAACTACTGACATGCAATGCAGACATGTTTTAATTATAAAGTATTTCTCAGATGTTATTTCCTAGTAGTAATGGTACTTTTTTGATACAGAGACCTTTAAACTGTTTTTTGCAAAAACACTGAATAATTGTACAATCCACTCAGAAAATAAAATGTGATTTTCATGCAGTTCAGTGTGATTATTCAAGTCTTTTCATGCTTCTGTCTGCTGGCAAAATGGATAAAATAACTGTAGAGCTGCATGAATGGGAGGGATATGGCCTTTTACAATGGCCAGATGAGGGCAGTGTTATATAGACGCATTTTTTAAAAAAAAAACTGTCGCCACCATCTGAGCCTAAAAGGAACAGACAACCCGTGGTGAGCATCTTGTCTTTCCTCAGAGTTGTGGATCTGTGTTGGTTAACATCCGTAGAAAAGTGCACCTGATGTGTCTTTGAACAGAGTTGTTTGTCTCCTTAACCTGCGATAGCACCTGTGATGCAGGTTGTAGCAAATGGTCACAGGGACTAGCACTCCTCCACAGTAACTGAAGTGTTGAGTGATGATCAGAATGAATTAATCTGAGCAATGGCTTTAGAAGATTTAGAACAAAGATAAAAAGGATATTCTGCTTAACAGTAACATGTTTTCATGTATACAAATACATTGTTGGTATGGTTACAGTGGTACAAATGAATAACTTCTAATCTCCAGCCACAAATATTAGTAGAGAAACTTGAAAGCACACAACTATAAGGACAAATTCAACATAAGATGTCTTGTTAAACCGTCAGTGCGTGGGTACCAAACAATATGAATAATGTTACAATATTTGGACCATAGTATAAAAGATAGACATAGCCACCCATTGGTTGGTGAAATCCTGTCAGGAAACCACAAGATGAGCATTTTCACCGTCGCCATCTTTGTGTTTTGAAACCAGATGGATCTGCCTGTGAAACCAAAAAAAAAATAAAAAATACACCCTGGATAATCCTTCTTTTTGACACCTAGAATGACCAAAATGTATAAAACGGACTTTAATGTTTTATTCAATGAGCCAAAATGAGTGACTGAACCCTTAAACTCACCAGGAAAGTGTTTCCTGAGGTCTCAGCCAAGGGCTGTTTTCACATAGCCTCACATAGGATCAGACGTCTCATGGTTCAGTCACGAGTAAAAAATAGGATGGCAACCTCCTTGCAGCTAGGAACTGACTGCAGTCACTCTCAGACTGGCAAATGTTTGCAAATAATTGCTGTCTAATGTATAAACGCAGACAGATTGCCAACACATTGCAGCCAGTCTGAGTTAGTCTGCCCCAATGAGTGCAACCCGTCTGCAATAGGGGACTCAATTCAACTGGCTGCCAACTGGTCGTGTACTGGTTGTACTCCTATATAAAAGCAAGGTTGCCGAGTGCCTATGACATGTAGTTAAATCGCCATCCTGCAGCAACTACGTCACTATTTGTGGAGGAATTTCTGAATGTCTTTTTCACATCTATGATGTTCTGGCTGGACTCTGAATGTTAAGAGTTAATGGGAATTTCTGTTTAATGTGAATTTCTGTATCTGTAGACAGCAACAGATTTGCAATTTTCACCAATTTATTACAGTTAATTGCTGTATTATCACAAACAGATTGCATGTAATTGTCATTTTAACCCCATTCAATTGCAAACTGGTAGCAGACTGACTGTCTTGTTGCTGTCTCGATGCACCAAAACTGCTTTGAAGACAGCAACTGACTGTGAGTGGTTGCAGACCTGGTCTTTGAAGCAACCATTTCAAAGGCAGCAAGTTCATTGCGAGTTGATTGTTACTTCATTGTGTTGCAATAATTTTGGTCATGCCGTGGTCTCCAACCACTGTTTTCTCTACTGTGACTGTAGCATTATGCAGCCTCAGGTATTGCCCCGTGGTGGCCATTAAAAAGAATGCAGATGTAACACACTTTCACGTTGGTATTACTTTTAAGACATCCAACTTTTATACTGTGTATGGTGAGAGCCCAGTAATCACAGACACTCCCTCTGTAGTCATTGACCGTTTTGGCCATTAAGCCCATGCTCTAAGCAGCCGTTGGATACCAAAGCTGCTTCTAAATATCTCAGTGAGTTGATCACTCAGCACAAAAATATATCATCAGCTGCTTTGGTATTACCTTAAGTTTTTGTTTCACTGTCATTGTCACAGAGGGTGTTACTGTGAGAGCAGACTAACCTTAAAGCAGCAATAGCCAAAATTTTTCAGGTTCAGCTCACTGTTTACAGTGCCATGAAAAAGTGTTTGCCTCCTTCCTGATTTCTTAGTTTTTTGCATATTTGTCACATTTTAATTTTCAGATCATCAAACAAATTTTAATATTAGTCAAAGATAACCTGAGTAAATACAAAATGCAGATTTTAAATGATGATCCCATTTATTAAGGGAAAAAGATATCCAAACCTACCTGGCCCTCTGTGAAAAAGTAGTCCCCCCCCCCAATCACCCACCAAATCATGAATTAACTGGGATTAACCACATTTTTTGGCCCAGCGAGCAGTTTTCAGAGGAAAAAAATTCCAATAAGTCACTGTACACCACTTGATTGGCGAGCAGGCAAACAACACACAGAAACAGTTACAGACTAGCTGGGGAACATAGTCAAATTCCTCGGGAAATGGTAGATACCAAAAACAGAGCTAAAAGATATTGCATATACAGTATATGCATATTACTTCTCTTCCACTGTATTTCTGGTGCTGATGCAGAACTGGTTCTGCATTGCTGCCTTTTGAGGACCCATCCCACTATTTTGAAGCAAACATTACCCAATGGGTAATTTCTGTCGGAAGAAAATTAAGACATTTTGCAGTGTCGTGGTGATGGCTTTTTGGAACCAGCACTGGGTTCGTGGAAAAGGGGAATATGTGGCCACAAATATGACTCAAAATGTAAATACTGTTCATTGTTTCAACTTAAAAAACAGTGTAGTGTTATAATGTGTTTCTGTTACCACCATGAGCACAAAATATTGAGAGTTTAAGTAACTGTCCTTTTTTCTATTGATCCAGCATACACTATTTGTCACGCAAAATGACCCTTCTTCTGTGCATATTTCTGAAAATAAACAGTTTGAGCACCTGCTGACACATCCTCTACTCAAAGCATTCTTTTTTATTTCAGAGGCTGCTGCTTCGATGATTGAATACTCGACAAGATGGAGTTGGCAGTGCCTTGATATCAGTTAGTAGGTGCCTCTGTGTGCCTTGATACAGAGTGGAATGTATCATGGCACAGAGACACCAACTCACCCTGAGGATTTGATAAGGTAGTCCTTTGCAGTCTGTAGTCCTTTGCAGGCTGGTTTAAATAAATCCTGTAATGACATTAACCCTGGGCATGCGGGTCCATATCAACAGACTGTCCTCTCCAAATTGGTTAGCTAGTTACCACAGCATCAAACTGTTTGGACAGTGGAACATGCGTGGGACTTATTAAATCTGCTGACATCTTGGCCAGAGGCCAGAGAAGAACAACAGCAGTATACTATTTTTGTTTTTGTTTTTTTATAAAACCATTTTCCTTTTTGCCACACTAGCTACATGGGATACCAATGATGGTCATCCAGTTGGTCCACAAACTTGAATGAAGCACTAAGAGTCCCCAGAAGACAGCTGACTTTTGTAATCCCCTGACTTTGCTCTAGGTCCTCTGTGAGGTTGAAATTTGTGGTTGTTGCAACTTAAGGAGTATTCATGTTCCCTAGAAGATGAAATCCAAATAGTTTGATGACCATGATACCTTTTCTTTTGCAAAATCATGATGCTGACATAGGTTTAATATTAAATGTCTTCATAATGATTAAATGGATTTCCATTTAATTTGTTCTAAGTATTTATGTTTTCCTTGGGATGAAGTGTAACAACTTTAGTGACACCCCCTGACCTTTTAATCCAACTATAGGTATTTAAATAGTCATGTTTTGTCTAGTGCCAGTTAACAAATATAAAGATACTCATAAGATGTAACGTTACACTTGCTAAACATTACAACTGGGTTGGACTACCGGTACCCCTAAATCCATCACTAAGTTTGAAAGTAAAATAAGTAAAATATTTTCAAAGTTCTGATTGCTGGCTTGTTTCAAATTAGTGATGTACTGAATCAGTCACAATTAAAACTTAAAATAGTCTTTTCTGGTAAAGAGCATACTAAAGTATAAATTACTAGGAAGCATCTACAGCACTGTAATTTATACTTTAGTATGCTCTTTACCAGAAAAGACTATTTTAAGTTTTAATTGTGACTGATTCAGTGCAGGAAGCATCTACAGCACTGTGCGGTGGTTAGCACTGTTGCCTCACAGCTAGAAGGTCCTGGGTTCAAATCCACCATCTGGCCAGGGCCTTTCTGTGTGGAGTTTGCATGTTCTCCCCCGTGTTTGCGTGGGTTCTCTCCAGGTACTCCGGCTTCCTCCCACAGTCCAAACACATGCAGTTAGGGGGGGTAGGTTAATTGGTGATTCTAAATTGGTCGTAGGTGTGAATGTGAGCGTGAATGGTTGTCTGTCTCTCTGTGTTAGCCCTGCGACAGACTGGCGACCTGTCCAGGGTGTACCTCGCCTCTCACCCTATGACAGCTGGGATAGGCTACAGCCCCCACCCGCGACTGAATCGAATAAGCAGAAGAAAATGGATGGATGGATGGCAGGCATCTACTGCACTGTCTAATAAAGACCAACAATGTAAACAGGAAAAACTGTACTCACAAGCTAGCATAACTTCTAAGAAAGATGCTTTTAGAGGAACAAATACTATAACTTTTTAAATTTAGGCATTTGTTTCATTTATGTCTGTATATATAGAGAGTGCTGAAGTATAAACTGCCAGGTAACTGAAAATACATACTCATTTAAGCGTATTTGGCATGTGTATTAATTTGTATTTTGTGTTTTTCTAAATCTTTTAATTTTTGTGAAATTCTTAATCTTTAACATTTACAACATTAGAATTTTGAGGTTTCAGGGCACCAAGGTCAGATAGGTGGATATGTTGACCATATTTCAAAGAATGGTTGGTTACATTGTAACCCAGGTTCTCTGAGTGGAGAGACTCTCTCCACCCTACACATTCCATATGTAGGACTGATCCCCACAGCGCAGTTGATGTGTACGACCAACGGTGGCCATGCCACCATGGCTATATAATGGACTGGTACTTATATAGCGCTTTTCTACTCAGTTTCTGTGTACTCAAAGCGCTTTACACTACAGGCCACATTCACCCAGTCACACATACATTCATACAGCACTTTTATCTACACTTAAGTGCTTACTAACATTCACACACACTCACACTCCGATGAATGCATCGGGAGCAACGTGGGGTTCAGTATCTTGCCCAAGGATACTTCGGCATGCAGACTAGGGGAGCCAGGAATCGAACCACTGACCTTCCGATTAGTAGACGACTCGCTCTACCTCCTGAGCCACAGCCGCCCGTAAATATAAGCACTATGCACGTGTGGATTCTTTGGTTAACCTTGACTAAAATATGGTTCTCCAGCCTGGAGCTGGAGAACCGAGTCCTGAAAACTGTCAGGAACAAGGAGGGGACTTTTGAGGCCCTTGGCCCTGGCCCTTTCCTTTTTGCTGGTTGTGTCTAGCAGTGCCACACTGGATGGCCTCCAAATGGACTCTGGGGCCAATTGGGGCCAGTGTAGCCAGCTGTGATGGCCCACCCTGTGATGTCCTTGTGACGCACTCCCCCATGGCCTTGCTGGAGTGTACCAGCGAAGCCAGCAGTCTGATGGTCTAACAAATTGTTTGAGCATCTAATCTTCCAGATCAGGAAGCAGTGGTACTTTAGAAGGGCAGAAATCCACCTTCATTGTCAAATGTAGAAATGCCAGCTGAGCAGGTCAGAGAACAATCTGTCTCTAATGCTTTAGAAGCCCAAGTAATTATCTGGTGATAAAGAAGAGGTGGTTCCTCTAACTCCTCTCCTACCTGCTTTATCTCTGCACATGCTTGGCCCAGGGGAGGTTCTAACTCTCTGTTATCCTGGGCACTGGGTCAATTTTCCCCACATCCAACACATCTGATATAGGGTGTGTCATGTGTCTCTTGTCCTTTTAAGGGAGTGGTGAGGCACTGGGCAGTGGGTGGAGCTGAACCTGGAGCCACAGGGAAGGGCACTGACAACCCTCTCATAGCTGGAGTGTAAGGAGATGGAGACTCCACCATCTCCTGGTCAGCCCACACCACTCCCTTAAGCAGCTTAGCCTGATGTGGCTGCCTTATCAGAGGAGCTGGACTTTGTGAGAGATTACCAGAGCCCTGGCCTCTCTAGCTGGCAGAATGAAGCAGTTCATCCATGAGGCTGGTTCTCTGCTGGCCGTGTGTGCATAGTCCCACACTTAAGCAAAGGCTGCAGTTATCATGGCCATCCTCCATAGTTATCTTTATCCCACAGCCAAAACACAGCAACAGCCAAAACAGGTATTGTAAGCATTATAAGTTGGCCCAGTCAAAGTCCAGACCTAAATCCTATAGAGAATCTGTAGCAAGACTTGAAAATTGCTGTTCACAGATGCTCTCCATCCAATCTGACTGAACTGGAGCTATTTTGCAAAAAAGAATGGGCAAAAATTGCAGTTTCTAGATGTGCAAAGCTGGTAGAGACATACCCCAAAAGACATGCAGCTGTAATTGCAGCGAAAGGTGGTTCGACAAAGTATTGACTCAGGTGGTTGAATACTAAAGCATGCCACACTTTTCAGATTTTTATTTGTAAGAAATTTTGAACACCATGTATCATTTTCCTTCAACTTCACAATTATACGCAGCTTTGTGTTGGTCTATCACATTAAATCCCAATAAAATACATTTAAGTTTGTGGTTGTAACGTGGCAAAATGTGGAAAAGTTCAGGGGATATGAATACTTTGGCAAGGCACTGTATGGCGCCCTGTTATAACTGACTGATGTATAAAACTCCACTTAGTAAACAGTTGCATTAGAACTAGCTTAAGTTCAGATGAACAACTGGTGCAAGTGGCTGCAGAGCATGTTAGCATGCTAGTCAATGTGAGCACGTTAGATGAACTAAAGAGAAACGTATATTGCACTGCCAATTAGCCTTGCTGCTGTTTTGCTCCGGTGGCCCCAAAAGGCTTTTCCCTATAGACAATTATAAAGTGAGATCCATAAAACATGACAGGACACCTGTAACTGTAACAAGGTCAGTTTTTATTTTTCTTTGTATTATGTTCTGTTTATATGTTTACAGATCATTGTCAGTGGAGAAAATTCTGTGGGAAGCAAAAATAATGCATGTTTGCTGTTTCTTCCCATCTTGCAGCTGCTGTATTTATGAATAACTAGCCTTACATTTCATAGGAGTAACATTTGACGAGCTGAACTTGACTTGCTCCTGGATATGACTGCTGAAAATGTATGACTGCCTGGGGACTATGAAAAATTTATGTCCAATTTGTCTTCCTGTGGACCAGTCAAAGCACTGAGGCAGCAACATTTAGTTAACAAACTTCCATAAGGGATAATTCATAATCTAACCACAGTCCTAGCGCATCAATGTCATCTGGTTGTGATTATTTTTCAATGCAGGATTTGGGATCTTAAATGTGGAAAAGATTAATTTTCTTTTATGTAATAGTCAAGCCCCAGATGGAGGGCTCTACTGATCAAATCCCAGGTTCTTTCAGCAAAAGGCTCCATGCTGATCACCTTGTGTTGCTGCAGCTGACAAAGCACAAATGAGGCCACTGCTCAAATGACAGTAGCCCTGAGGAGTGCTTGTAAAAGAAGTCATGGGGTGAAGGAAGGGTGGTATCAGTGGGACTCTCCAAACAACTGCTCCTCAGGGGAACACTGAGAAGCTGATGCGAGGTGGTAATTACATTTTGTGAGAATAACAAAGCCTCCTGCCACTCTTTGTCAGCTCAGCAGTGCTCACAATACTCATGGACATGGATCATTGGGAAAATGTGTTCTGTGCTATGTTGATGTGCTTTGTGGTTGGAGCAAGATGGGGAAAGGAATATTGAGAGTGAACATCAACACATCACTTTAAAACATGCCCTCAGCATCTCCCAGGTAGACTGTGTGATTCTACAACTTCCAAGGCTGTCTGACCACACTGATTTCTACTAACATGGCTGATCCATGGTGCAAGGTGTAATTATTCCCACTACCAATCAACTCAACGGTTAATTCAGTTCAGATTCTGAGAAGTCTGCCCTTAAAAACAAAGGAGAGGAGCAAAAAAAGATAAAACACTGAAGGGTAAAGTGATGCCAGTGCTGTTATCTGCTTTCCAAAGGTCTAACGAGTTCCTTGGCCAGACATCTGGACACGATACAAGTGAAGCACACTCCTCTGACTTAACTGTCCTCGAGAGTGGCGGAAGAGGTTGGTGGCAGTTAAAAAACGCAATGTCTCAAGGCAGTTTGTGAAACAGTCACGACCTCTAATCTTTTGATTTGTGTTTCTCAACTCGAAATTTTCATTTTCCTGCAGGCAAATTTCTCATTATTTTTTATATTATTATATTATTATTTTCATCATTATGTCCCTGAAGCTAATTTTTCACCTGTCTGCTCTCATACGCTATATTGCCAAAAGTATTGGCTGTGAATATTTTTGGCAGTATAGTGTATCATTCTCAACTCATCACCAACCATGGTCATAATCCCAGAATACTTTTCAAATCAATAACATCTGTGATTGGTCTTCTGCCCCCCATCCTGTTGAATCCTCAGTGGAACAATTTTTGGAATATTTCACCAGCAAAATTATTGATAGTCGTAAGCAATTTGACACTGATTTTGCATATCTAGACTCAGATCTATGCCCCCTTCTCTAAGCCAGCTCACTGAGCTCTCCTTGGAAACACTAGAATGCACTGTGGCATGTTCTAATGCTTCCACCTGCCCATCTGACTGGTTTTTAAAAGCTGTTTTCCAGACTACTGGGTCAGATATTTTAAATATCTTAAATTACTCTCTGTCATCTGGGGTTTTCCCATCCTATTTTAAACAGTCTACCCCCTTTTAAAGAAACCTTCTTTGGATCCCTCAATTTTAAGTAATTCTAGGCCCATTTCCAAACTGCCATTTTTATCCAAAATTTGTGAAAAAAAAAATGTGGCCACTCAGTTTATTCAGTATATGGATGACAACCAAATCTTTGAAAAACTTCTGGGTTCCGCTCACATCATAGCACTGAGACTGCTCTGGTCAAGGTCTCAAACAATCTGCTGCTCACTGCTGACTCTGGGCTGTTCTCTATTTTAATTCTGCTTGATCTCAGCTCAGCCTTTGATACTGTAGATCACAATATTTTAATCAGTTCATCTGAAAAACAGTGTTGGGATTAGTGATGTGGCTCTAGATTGGTTTATCTCATATCTATCCAATAGGTCCTTTTATTGTAAGAATTGGTGATGCCTCATCGTCTCGTGCTCCTCTCTCTTGTGGGGTCCCCCAGGGGTCTGTCTTGGGTCCTCTTTTATTCTCAATCTACGTGATACCCCTTGGACAAATCCTTCGGAAACACGGTCTACATTTTCATTGCTACGCAGACAAAACACAACTCTGCGTCCCGTTAAAACCTGGTACTGCAGATATTTCACGCATCAGGTCTTGTCTGGATGGTGTTAGAATTTGGATGTCCAAAAACTTTCTTAAGCTGAATGACTCTAAAACTGAAATAATCATAATTACACCTTCCTCCCCTAGCACTAGCAATACCATTCACCTTTCCCTTAGTCTTGGGCTTTATATCAAAAAACGTTTGCAACGAGGCCCGCAATTTAGGGGTAATCTTTGACTCCAACCTTTTGTTTAATACACAGGTATCTAAAGTCCTGTTTCATTTAGTTTAGACAGATTTCAAAAATTCTCTCATTCCTTTCACAGTCTGATTTAGAAAAGGTCATCCAGACTTGATTACTGTAATGCACTCTACTCCTGCTTCAGTCACCGTAATGTTCACAAACTGCAATTAATTCAAAATGCTGCTGCCTGGCTTTTAACACGTAGCAGAATGAGTGACCACATTACACCAGTCCTTGCAGCCCTTCACTGGCTACCTGTTAGCTTCAGAATTGATTTTAAGATTTTATTGCTGGTTTTCAAAGCCCTACATGGCTGGGCCCCTGTTAATATCTGTGAGATGATGACTCTATACAAGTGTGGCTGTCGCGTGAGATCTTCTTGCATGGCCTTGTTAGTGGTTCTAAAGGTCTGCTTAGTCACTAGAGGTGATTGAGAATTTGCAGTCTGGGCCCAATGACTATGGAATTCCCTGCCTGAGGATCTCAGGCGGGCAAACTCTTTTAAATCTCTTCTTAAAACTAATTTTTATCGTTTAGCCTTCTATAATAGCTAATGTCTTTTTCTAATGTTTTTTTCTGTTTTAAGGCCCAAGAGTGTTTGTGTTGGTTTTTCCTTCTTTTTCCTCATTCTTTTGATATTACTTTCACTCCATTGTATTTATTTTAGCTTTTTGTATTTCTTCTTATTACTGTTCAGCACTTTGTAACTCTGTTTTGAAAAGTGCTACATAAATACAAATATAAATGGACTGGTACTTATATAGCGCTTTTCTACTCAGTTTCTGTGTACTCAAAGCACTTTACACTACAGGCCACATTCACCCAGTCACACATACATTCATACAGCACTTTTATCTACACTTAAGTGCTTACTAACATTCACACACACTCACACTCCGATGAATGCATCGGGGGCAACGTGGGGTTCAGTATCTTGCCCAAGGATACTTCGGCATGCAGACTAGGGGAGCCAGGAATCGAACCACTGACCTTCCGATTAGTAGACGACTCGCTCTACCTCCTGAGCCACAGCCGCCCAACACGATCAATAAATCAATAAATAAATGCTGACGCATTTTCATATACATGAAAATGAATATTACATTGCTTTTTTCGCGACTATTTCATGGTTTGCTATGAGACCGGACTAAAAGATAATATGAAGTCCAGCCTTTCTGATTACTATTCCCCCACTCACCTACCACTCACACTCAACTGATTTGCTCCAAAAATGCACTAAATCCTCTTCTGTGCTTATTCACAGAACACTATATTGTTCATATATTTGTCTTTCTTTCAGTTTTCCAATGTCACTGTTCAGTGTTTTGGTGTATGTATGAAAAAAGAAAACTATTTCAATTATTTACATACTGCATATATCATATACTGGATGGTACTCTAAACTTTGGTACTTTGGTACTCTAAACTCTAAACTTTTCCATAGATTGAAAACAGCCATATGAGGGTGCATAATATCAGAACCACAATGCACTACCTTACAAAAGAAAGTCTGCATTCAAAATTTGACCTTGAGCAGCTGCAATATATATTTTAAATATAACAATATATCAAGTGGAAAATGTGTATCACCTGATCTGCAGCTCTCCTTGCCTTGCAGAAGTTAATAGTAAGTTTCAGCTTATTGTTCAGCTTTCTCACCCCCAAAGTTATTGGTTGACTCTTACAGCTCTCATAGAGTCTTTTTGTTTTTTACCACAGCAGTCAGAGCTATCATAAACCCACTGGTCAATACGAACACAATAAACAGCAGACACACAGTAATTAAGTTGCTGGAAAAAAGCACTGAACGTTGAACTGCTTAGGAACCAGTTATTTCCTTCAGGAGCTGGAAAAGAAGCAAAAGAGCACCTGTCATTTCATTTAAGAAGTATTAAATAACTTTATATTATCAGAATTTGATATATTCTGTCTAGTAACATTTAGAAAGTACAAAAGGTCACATTAAGGAACAATATGTATTAGACTTTTTTTTGAGAATGAGGTCAAAATTTCGAGAATAAAGTAGAAATTCTATTCTGAGTATATGCATCAATTAGGTTGAAATGCTATTTCAATAATAAAGATGAAATTTCATGAACAAAGATGAAATGCTATTTTGAGAATTCAGTTTCATCTATATAGCTCCAGTTCACAACAAAAGTTACCTTAAGGCCCTGCAATCAGAGAGCCAACCTCAACAGTCAGATGGTCACCTATAAGGTGAGAACTGAAATAAGGAGTGCATTAGAGAGACAAGGACAAAATGTAAACTATGGCAGAGAAAAGACGAAATTGGTGGGTACTGAAAAGAGTTGAATAGAAAAAAAATGCACAGTGCATCATGTGAATCAGCCTGAGACTATAGCAGCATAACTAAGGGATGGTTGAGGGTCACCTGATCCATCCTGATAAGCCTCCCATTCTATTTCGAAACTCCAGGGACCACAAGTCACAGGGCATCCACACAGAAAGTGCATCAATTTGCTGGTTGGTCCCTAATGGGCATTCCAGGCTCTGCGTGCCTAGGTAACCCTCTAATGTGTCATATGTCAATCAGTGGTATCCTTCGCTCTCAAAGGTAGTTACTTCAGTCGTTTGCCTCAAAGTTGAGAAAAGTTTAACTCGGGCCCTGCCAGCTTCTCGTTGCCAGTGGTTATTTTGTTTGTCGTTGCTTGAAGTTGCCCAATGTCATTGAATTTCTACGGTCTCTGGTTGCCACATCACTTCCTGGATGCACCCTAAGCCTGTACTCTGAGTGTGAAGTGCTCTGTTGGGATAGTGTGATACTGTACGATGATACTGTATGATGGAAGTGTCGGTGCATTTTTAGAAGGACTCACAATTGTTGTTGGAGCAGCTATGAAAACTGGGGAGATGACCAGCAGTAGAGCCGGATTACAGCAGCGGGCAGAGTTTAGACCTTTGCCTGAGCCCTGAGGTCAGCGCCGTCAAGAGTGAAGAGACGAGACAGGCTGCTGCTACAAGTACGCACAGACGCATCCCTAAAGGCTTTTTTTTTTTAGGCTATTATGGTTTTATAGGCTCTGGCGGTGTTGCTTGTGTTTTACAAACATACCTTAAGGCTCCCAGTTTTAGCCGCAGCTGGCGATTAAGCCCCACAGTCTTTTTGTTAATTTCTTTTGAACCCCTTTTTGAAAAATTGTCTTAATTTTTTATAATTTTGTAGCCAGACAAATTTTTCATGTGTGAGGGGAGCCAACAAGATGTCAGACAAATTTTTGTCTGGCTGGCCTGGGCTGGTTCTGTTGACTTTTATTGTTTTATTCTTGGCACAGTTAACATTTTGGTGGGTTTTAGGGTCTTAAAAATTCTAAAAACTTTATTGTAAATCATTTTTTTAATTGGCTACCTTGGTCTCTCTGACTCCTTGGTTGCCATCCCTCTGTTTGGCTGCTCTCCACCCAATCAAAACGTTTTTATTCCACTTTTAATTTCCCTTATTGTCACAAACACAGTATGAAAGTATGACATTATTCTCAAAATTTCAACTTTGAACTTTGTTTAAATGCAAAATTATCACAAAAAAAAACTTCTAACATTTTTTCTTAATGTGGCCCTAAAGCTCCTTTGTAAGGAAGTCTAGAAGACACATAATTATAGATGTCTGCTTAAAGAGCAAAACTGCAGGTACCTCATCGAGGAAGCGTGGAGTATGTACTGCCAGCTTTCATGAGATGCCATCTTGTAATCCTGTATCCAATTTTCCTTAATGCATCCAAATATAGAAATGTGGACAATGTTTACTATGCTTAGCACCTAGGTGCAGCAGGTTAGCTTGCTAACATTACTATACAAAAAGGCCAGCTGATCCAGACTGGGATTATGTCCTCAGCTGTTGGTTGGCCAGCCTAACCTAAAGTGCCACTAAGATCTTTAATCTTTTAATTTATCAAGATCCTCACAATATGTAACTAGGTTTGAATAACAAAGCTAGCTGAGTGCTGAAATGAATTGAACTGTGGTTAAATAGTTGTAGTTAATGATCCACACGTATTAAGAATATCAAAGATTTTTATCTGTTATCCATCAACTCTTTGACTCTTGTTCATTCATGCCGCATTACACAGTGGGATTTAAGCCGTTCCTTAAAAATATCCTTTTCATAAAAAAAGAGGCTCACAATCAAATCTGACAGTGCTGAAAGCTTTTTCTTATCTATCCAGCTAGACTGAAACCAAAGTGTCTCACACAAGGTGTTCCAAATCTCTATTGTGAGCCTTCCATTTGCCTGAGCTTTCATCTGGCTGCTGGAAGCTTGTACATCACACTGAATGGGAGCCTTTTGGACTGAGAGCCCTTGTGAAAAAAATGAGTGTTACGAAAAGAATGGGACCTGCTCAGAAAGAGAGCGAGCATAGCAATGGGGGTCAGAGAGAGGGAAAATAGGACGAGAAAGTAAGGAAGTAGAGAAATGTGGGCTCAAGCACTTAAAGTTTGTGTGCCCTTTCTCCATAAGGCCTGCGCGACTTCTAAACAAAATGCATCTCCGGTGACAACCTATCAGCTCAGCTATTAGGCAGGGAACACTCTGTTACCCTGCGGAACAAATTGAATACATTTTGCAGTGCAAAGAACCATTCACCTCATCTGCTTCACTCCAGCTGTGCTTTTCATAACGCAGCCTCCAATTTTATGCCCATTTTTTTATACCTTGCTTTTCAGAAAAATCGTTACTCTTGTGTGTGTTAACTGCTTCCATTTTAGCCCCCTTCCCGCTGCCTTTTTAAAACTCCTGGGGAGCTGAAGGGAGGAGCTGCTCAAACAGGCGTGATAGTAACTGTGGTGTAATTAGAGGAGTGCCACTCCATGCCGAGCAGTCTAGACAAATTAGCAAAGCTTTGCTTTATCCTCGGGCCTCAAGGGCCCCACATGAAGCAAACACAAAATATGCAGAATTCACTGAGGGGAAAACAGATGTATGCATACATATTGCTGACTGACAATCTGTCTTGTGACTGAGGCTTGAGGTTTCCCCTGCATGCTCAAGTAAGACTGCTTTGTGAAACTAAATAGAGCTTTGATTTGAAGTGAAACACAACAATGCAAGGTTGCAGTAATGTAAATGTACATGTATTTGTCCCAGACTGTTGATATTTTCCTGGTTTGGTGTGCTCTGCAAGCCAAACACTTGCTGTCTCAAGTCCACAGCTTCAATTACAATTTCCACATCCACAAGTCCGCTAGGGTCCGCTCGGGTCAAAGTGACATAAATTTGAGCATGAGGGTCTGTGCGGATGTCCGCATGCCTGCCTGTCTTTTGTGACTGCGCAGACTTGTCCACAAAGAATTTACATTACATCACATCTATGCATGCTCCCAAGGCAGCAGACTTCAAAGAAGCATAACAGAAATGACTACTTGACCGTCTGATTTCCAGCTGTCTGTGAACGTGTCTGCAGTGGAGAATAATGAAGAAGGTCTGTGTCAACATATACTATATTGCCATAAATATTCGCTCGTCTGCCTTCACACACATATGAACTTGAGTGACATCCCATTCTTAATCCATAGGGTTTAATATGATGTCGGCCCACCCTTTGCAGCTATAACAGCTTCAACTCTTCTGGGAAGGCTTTCCACAAGGTTTAAGAGTGTTTATGGGAATTTTTGACCATTCTTCCAGAAGCGCATTTGTGAGGTCAGACACTGATGTTGGATGAGAAGGCCTGTCTCGCAGTCTCCACTCTAATTCATCCCAAAGGTGTTCTATTGGGTTGAGGTCAGGACTCTGTGCAGGCCAGTCAAGTTCTTCCACACCAAACTCGCTCATCCATGTCTTTATGGACCTTGCTTTGTGCACTGGTGAGCAGTCATGTTGGAACAGGAAGGGGCCATCCCCAAACTGTTCCCACAAAGTTGGGAGCATGAAATTGTCCAAAATGTCTTGGTATGCTGAAGCATTA
>VUQI01031716.1:0-10098 GCA_015106735.1 Paratilapia polleni
ACTTGAGCCCTGCCTCTAGGAGCCTGTTTCGAACCGTTCTCGCTGTGCACTTCACCCCTGCCATTTGCCATTCTTTTTGTAGGCCACTTGATGTCATCCTACGATTCCTGAGTGACATTCTTTTCATTTCTTTTGGCATGGTCAATAGTTGTTTTTTTTTTATTCCAGTTACTTTTGATGTACTACTAGCACTGTTTTTGCCATCCAGTTGGTCCTATTGCAAGAGGATAGTGATGACCACAGCAATGGTTTTTATACTTTTCCTCGTTAAATGAGATTTGGTTCAGGTGATCACCTCATCAGTACCTTATTAGGTAGAAACAGGTGTGCTTGTGTTGGAATTCAAGAGACACTGGAATGGAATGACTGTCATATATGTAGAGATGCTGATTTCTGAAAAATTTGCAGTGGTCTCTTAATTTTTTCCGGAGCTGTACAGTACTACTTTTTTTTGCCTGATGCTTTCATTAAATATTCATGTTGTTGTTGAGCCTCTGTCAGACACTAATAGAAGTTCCTTGGAGGAATGAAATCTGGGAGTGCTTGATGTTTTGTTCCTGTTTTCTGTAGATTGAAGAAGAGGAGGGCGGGGATTCTTTTGACATTCACATATCGGTGTCCGACCCTGAAAAAGTTGGTGAGTACATGGTTTCACATCATGGGATATCCTGGAATATCTGGGAAACATCCCCCGAGGTACATCCCAAACACAGAAATGCAACTAATATTCATTCCCTTTGGCAGTATTACAAGATGGTTTTCTCACTCACTAAGCCCACATTTCCCTTTCCTCGCCCCCTCTTTTAAGTGGTTAAATGTGCTAGAAGTGATATTTCACATCAGCTTTTCTCTCTTCATCTG
Organism: Paratilapia polleni; assembly: GCA_015106735.1. Taxonomy (NCBI): domain Eukaryota; kingdom Metazoa; phylum Chordata; class Actinopteri; order Cichliformes; family Cichlidae; genus Paratilapia; species Paratilapia polleni. The sequence goes on from VUQI01031716.1 coordinate 862, forward strand.
CTGCCAGCACAAACTGAGAGTGATGAAGGAAAATGCAGAGTAGGCACTGGCAGAAACCAACAGTTTGCTCAGTCACACTCGTAGTCACCATATGTCCCAAATTATTGCACTAAGCAATAACACTGGAGCTCTGCAGCCCTGCTAGAGCCCTAAGAAAGTCTGTCATTACTTATTCAACAGGCAGTGAAGGGTTAGTTTCCAAACTTGCTTCACAGTCCCTGTAAGTAACAATAAAGGTCAAACAAGGGACAGTAAATAGTAAATAGTTGATACTCATCTGCCACTACAAGGAAATGTGTGAGACCAGTTTAACTAGTTTGATATTTGAGCAGAGTGTATTCCTGTTACCACTATCAGATATATTCCTTAGAATATTTATACTTCTTTAAGAGTGAGGAAATCCATGCAGTGGAAGACAATGTTTGTGTGTGTTTCACTGGTTCATGTAAATACTGGTGATATAATGGAGTAATTAAAACATCTTATTATTTTAGTGTGAATCAGTTTTCTGTGTTTGTGTGTGTTCCAGGTGATGGGATGAATGCATATATGGCCTACAAAGTGACGACCAAGGTGAGATTTTTATTAAACCTTCCTTTCATGTGATGCTGATCTTTCTGTAACATTTATATTTGTAATTTCAGTCAAACTAAATGAGTAAAATGCTTGATATCTTAAATTCTCCAGGTATCACATACCAAATATTTAGGAGTTATCATGGATGGAAAAAGTAAAATAGAAAAACCTTCCATAAAGAAGATATAGTAAAGGGGACCTATAATAGCTCATTTCCAGCTCCATGTTTTTATTCTTGAAGTCTACTAGAGCAACTTTGGATGATTCACAGTTCAAAATAATCCTATGTTGTCTTATACTGGTGCAGCCCCTTGGTTCACCCGCTGTCCAAAACAAACCAGTCACACAGACCCAAGAATAGAAAAAAACTGCCTGAAACGCAGTGTTTTTCCGGTCCGCAGTCTGAATTTTTTTCAGATTAGTTTCAGATTACTTGTACATACACTGACCTCTATTTTAAACTTTAGCCATGTTTAATATGAGCATCCATTATTGTAGCATTTTATATATATATATATATATATATATATATATATATATAATTTTTTTTTTCTTCTCATGCTGGAGGTCCCTATTGGGACAACAACAGATTTGTTATAAAAATGCAACTAATACCATTTTTGGAAGGTAGAAGAGTCTGGCACAATTGTACCAGACAGCTTTTTCACTAACATGGATCATTTATTTTCTTCATGTCTATAGCATCAGTTCTTGTAGCACTGCACACTGGAGCTGAGAATTTTTAGAACAGGTTTGATAACATCAGTGTTTACTGACTCATTGGTTATGAGGCTGTTATTTACTCTCAAAGTACACTTTTGATGAGGCAGAAGTAAAAATGTAAGTTTTGCTGGAGTTTCCAGAGCTCCCAGAACTGGTGATGGGGACAAGGAGAATTACTCTGTTAATGTACGAGTCTCTTATACACAGAGCCAAGGCTGTTCCCTTTTGTCTTATGGTTGTTGACTGAGTTTAGATAGGATTTTTTTTTAAGTAGGTACAGATGAGGACTAGGTAAGTACTCAAGGCTCAAGAGATTAATAACTTTCTGGGTGATCTCACCTTTTTCATTTTTAAAAAAAATTGTTTTTCACCTTTTTTTCATTTGATTTTACTGTCTTGAGCCTTGAAGTATGCAGGACTAGGCTTCCGTCCCGTGACCTGACTGATGAATGACTTCTCAGCTCAGATGCTGTCATGTACAGAATCAAAGCAGGATGTGAAGATACATTCGCTAAATAGCAAATGCTGATATTATCCCTTTAAATGTCGATAAGTTAAACAAAGTGTCTTTCATCAGAACATGGTGTGCTGATCATTTTATGGGATTTTAAATATTTTCAGACCTTGACCCAGTTATGAGAAATCATCCCACGTCTCATCAGCTCGCGCTGGGAGCCACTCTCATTAAAAACGCTTATTACATGATCATGTGAGGAACCAACAGCAGCACACCCCACAAACTATTTTCAAAGCTTGTGAGACACTGTCATTGTGCACTTTGCTTTAGTTCATTAAGCACACTGCTTATAATTTAAAAAAAGTATAATGCACTGAAGTGATAGCCTTCACTTCACCAAACAAAACCATGTCTCTTTCATTTGTAGCTTCAACAACAAATATTACAATGCTATCTGGACCTATTTTAGCATAATGTAAAAGAAAATAAATAATGCAAAAGATAAATAATATAAAAATGCATATTAGCTTTTCTTTATTTCTTGTCTTTTATTTATTATGAAATAAAAGAGCTTGTAGTTGAAGCACACATATCCCTGCTGCCAACTTAATGTATTTTTAAGGAAAAAAAAAAACAGTGAGCAGCTCAACTCAACCAGTAACATATTGTTGTCTAGGTGATCTCAGTACACCTAAAGTATTTCTTTGAGGCCTGAAAAACTTCTTAACCTTTCTTATAAGTGTCAGATTTAAAAATAAATACACATCTACTTTGATGTTCAGAGTGACAAACTGTACAAAAGATGCTCATTTATTGTTTATATATCCAGTATACTGCGAAATGTTTGGATGTGGGATGGGAACAGTACAAAGAAACTGCAGGAACGAGTATGGACTGTAGAGCCAGCTGTCTGCAGCCACCTTTAATTGGACTTTCATGAGTGTTTTCAATTGCAATATGGTATTGGAAAATGCCAAAAACAATTTATGTGGAAAATAAGACTGCATTTTTTTTATTTATTAAACAATATATTAGATTTCAATAAATAATGTTGCCTTCAGGATATATTTTACAGTGGATATGTAATAATATATATTTTTTTAAAGTTCCACTAAATCTGTGATGCTGACTGTTGGGTTATAGCTCTTACATCACTGCTTCCTGTCTCATGGGGAAACCAAACCCATGAAGAAAAGCAGCTGCTCAAGTGTGTGTGTCTAGCATTAAAACGGTTTAACAGTATCTGATATTACTTTTAATTAAGATTAAAATGTAAAAACATACAGCACATTCAGTGCAACAAACCTGAGGCTATGCTTTAACCTTACAATGATCTTCAGCAGATGTTACATGTGTCGGAAGTTGCAGACTGTAAAATAATGATAAAAGCCCCTGCAGAGCATTGTGGAGGATGAAAATACAACAGGCAAAATACTTCTCTGATTAGAATAAGAGTTAACTGTTGAAAGGCTGATCAAATTTTCAAGTATGGTTGAAAAGTAAACCAGATTGCATCAGGCAGATGTTGGCATTGTTGCCCTACAGTAGTGGTCCAGTCAGACCTCCTACAAAACAAAAAATATCAATCACTATTGCAATAATGAAAGCAAATACACATTGTTTCTTTGAATATGACATTTGATTGACAGCTAAATGGTTAGGAAATGGTTGTAATGAGACCACCACACAAAGCTAAAATACGAAAAGCTAGAGGCTATGAATTCAAGATTCCCCTGGATTGTCTTTCTTGACTTTCTTACTCTTCTCACAAACTGTGAGAATATTTTGTGTTTTCAATTTATTGTAATTGATAAAATGACAGAATTTACAAATTTTGTGCACAAATTTCCCCTTGCCTGAAAGTGCAAGAAGAATCTCTAGGGAATCAAAAAGTTCTGTGAATGGGGCTATAAAAATCAACAACAAATTCATGGAAAACGATCCCCTATCATTTGATGAATTTTATTACATTCCTCGTGCCCCTGTGATGGGTGCTGTATCTTCAGCATTGTGTCAAAACAACAATCCTTCAACTTGATTTTCACTTTTCATGAGTGAACATCATGCTTAAACACAGTTCACGGCACTTCTACTGGTTTCACACAGCGGGCGATGTAAGGATGTTGACTCCACCCAGATAGTACGACTCTGTGGGAAGAATTCATGGTACATAAAGTATGTCATTAAAAAAAAAAAAAAAAAACATGCTCCTGGTTTTGCACTTCATTTGACATGCTGCCTTCAGGCTTGGAAACTGAGGGCTGTTCAAATAAAAACTGCCTGTCTGTAGCCACAGACCTGGCCCTCAACCCCAGTCACTGTCTCTTAGCTCTCTGTACAAGTTTGAGGTCTGTGGTGAAGTGCTGAAAATGAGTGCAGTGTTCAAAATGGGACTTCAGGAAGTGATCAAAAAATACAATGGATTACGGAAGGCGATCTTGAATGCCTAAATTTAAATCAAGCAAGGTTTTTGATTTTTATGGACCTCTTCCTGGAACTTTATGAACACATTTAAGATCTAGGGTGTCAGAAAGTCTTCTAAGCTTCCTTTCTGTGAGCATCTTGTTGTCCTGATATGTCATCAACTAACACAAATACATAATAGCTTTGACTTTTCAAATTGTTAAGACTTTTTATGGAAAGGGTTCATTGAAGCTTTTGAGCCTTTAAATTGTCTGCAACCATACCAGCAATGTGGCCTATTCATCTCTTGATACGGCTGAATGGCAGCATGTGGTGGAGTTGAAAAATCAAAGAATGAAAGAAAGATGCTGTATTCAAAGATATTTTTAGAGGCAATAATTTTGAAATAAGACAGCATGTTAGACGATAAAAGACAGGAAAAACAAAAAACAAAAAGACTTCTGTTTTCTCACCAAAGTGTTCTGGATTACCAGTTAAGAGCCTTAGTGTAACATGAATGACCATAAAGTGCTCACTGTTTACTATACCTTTGGTCTTTGGGATACCTACACAGATGGCACCACATTAACCAGTGCTTTTATTTGCATATTTTTAGTTTAAGAGGTTTTCTTTTTGGCCTGGAATCATTTCTTTTTGATTGTTTCTTTTTTTTTTTGGTTTTAGCAGTGTGACGATTATTCTGTTACTTTACTTCTGGCCTTCTTTTTAAAGGAACATGAGTTGACATTCAGAGTTATAGCATTATAGACAAATAACTGTGTTTTCCATTCACTGTGTCATGAGAAAGACTGAATATCGTAACTGAAAGTCCACTTTTGATCATTTTAGCTACAGAATTCAAGTAAATGTTGTGATAACAGAAGTTTGTTAAGCTGTCATTGACCTTGGAAACTGAAATATAAAAGCTAACTTTTTTGGACTAACATAACCAAGTCTAGCAGAAAAGGAATACGGATGAAGACCAGAAATAGACAGGGTAACCAGTGTAGTATTACCAATGACTGTGGTCTCATGGTCTTATGTTGGAGAAAATAAGCCTCGGTAGATGGAGTTTTTAAATCTATCAGACTTCTTTATTCAGACAGACATGGTGAGGCTGAGGACGAGAGACCAGAGACACAAGAAATGTTTATACTATTTATAATGTTTAACTCCCTTCTATCCTTGAAAATTTCCAGAATTACTACTGTTAACGACATTCTTTTCTTTCACCCCATTAATCTACACAACCCCAGCCATCTTGTCTCTCTGCCAAGGATATCTCCAGATGTCCTCACACTCTCAAAAAATGATAGTACAATCATACATGAAATTATGGCATAAGACCTACTGAAATTAAGCATATTAATAAATATAAGTGCCATATTAGTTTATACCACTTGCTTGTTAAGAAAATTTCTACAACATGTGCTACTACAGTTTTCTTGTCTGGCAGTGGGCTTGACATACAGTCATGTGAAAAAGAAAGTTTTCACAGGATGCTATGCAGTCCTGTGAAAAGTACACCCTATGATTCAGTAGCTTGTAGAACTACCTTTAGCATCAATAACACCAAGCAATTGTTTTGTCTGTTGAGGTCTGGACTTTGACTGGGTCATTGCAACACCTTGATTATTTTCTTTTTCAGCCATTCTGTTGTAGATTTGCTGCTGTGCTCGGGATCATTGTCCTGTTGTATGACCTAATTTGGGACATTTGACTCTAAAATACTTTGGTATACAAAAGAGTTCTTGTTCGACTCAATGACTGCAAGGTGCCCAGGTCCTGTGGCTGCAAAACAAGCCCAAATCATCACCCCACCACCACCATGCTGACAGTTGGTGGGAGGTGTTTGTGCTGATATGCGGTGTTTGGTTTTTGCCAAACATTGCACTGTGCATTATGGCTGTGCAACTTCACTTTGGTCTCATCTGTCCAAAGGTCATTGTTCCAGAAGGTTTATGGTTTGTTATTGATGCAGCTTTGCTGTGCTGCTGCATTATTCTTTAGAGAGAAGAGGCTTCCAGACAAACCATACTTGTTTAGTCTTTTTCTAATTATACCAGCATGAACTTTAACATTTAACATGCTAACTGAGGCTTGTAGAGTCTGAAATGTAGGTCTTGGGTATTTTTTTCCAGTGTCTCTGAGCATTGCACGGTCTGACCTTGGAGTGAATTTGTTAGGATGTCCACTCCTCGGAAGATTGTGCCATTGTACTAACACATACCTGAATGACCGGCAAACTGCTGAAATGTCTGCTTTCATAGAGGTGTTCACATTTACACTTGATTATCTGATCATCAGTATTTAATTACCAGCACCTGGCTGCTACTTACTGTCTTAATTCTTATGAATGTTTAAGATCTTGCTGGTACAACCTAGATAATCTCCTTAAAACATTCATGTTTGCAACCAGTTGCCGACGTACAGTTAGATCTAGAAATTAATGTTGACAATTTTGGCTCGCTACACCAATGAAAGCGCAGACTGACTGCTATAAATCAAGGGGTTGAAAAAAAAAATTGCATCAATAGTTGAGAGATTGCAGCCATTTTCATACATGCAATATGTCTGCCTGCTCTTTAATCGTGCATAGGCAGTGTGTCTTTTGAAAAACAAACTGGAAATAGCTTTCTGCTGTTGGTGGAAAATAGTAAACTTGTATACCTCAAAACCAAACAGGGTAAATAAGACTGAATGGCTCCTTGAGGCCTAAGGTAGGTGCAAAATTGGGTGATCATTATCTGTGAGTCACTACATGGGAAATCTTTTAAGATTGAAAATGTTTTGTGGACAGCACACTGAATATATATTGGAAAAGAGAGCAATAATGACACCTGAGTGAAACTAGTTACAGCAACATTTAGGATTAGTTCACATGATGATAACTTGTACTAGGAGATTAACTGTACTGGAAAGAGGGAAATAGAGTTAAGGACTGTAGAGTCAGACTTCGATTGAATGGGAGGGCATGCTCTCCTGTACCACTCTGAAATAAATAGCAGAAAGATGTTCTAGTTTGCTCTTGCTTATGAGAACATGGTAATTGAAATGACAGTGTGGAGAGGAATTTAAAATGTTTCTGCATCCTTGGAGCACTCTCATTTCCACCATGTTTTGGCACTGAATTTAGTTCAGAGAAACACATGTACAACGATGCAGCTGAAGAGCTTGGACAGTGGCTCTTTTGCCGGATGTGACAGCTCTAAAGCGTTTCATAGCAAATCCGAGGGTGTGTACCGTGCAAAGTCAGAACTGTTATGCCTTCCTGTGCAGTCAGTAGACTCAAAGAGACAACAAAGAGGTCATTTTACAGTCAAGTTGCAGACTCATTATCCAGCTGAGAATAAGGAAATGGAAAGGAGATGGAGAAATGGGGAGCAGAGGAAAGAAGGCAGAAGTTAGCAGACTCCTGTTTGCTTTAGAAGGTGTCAGCAAGACAATGAGAGAAGGGAGAGGGGAGCTTTGTGGAGCAGACAAGTGAAATGCTGCAATAGGAGATGTAATTTTGCCCCTATTTTCCACTACTATATCAGTGGCAGGGCAGCAGTGTAACAGCTTGCTCTCTGCAGCAACCGCCTACACAAACACACACCCACTTAGCATTAGGGCAAAAGGTCCACAGAGCACAACAAAGCTGGACACAACCTAAAGGTATAGTTCAACTACTCTTTAGCGTAAGCCTTTTAGTTTAGTAGCATCACAGAAGAGATCGGTGACCATGGTAACCTAGTTTATTGACACAAATGTGTATTATTTTGTCTATGCCAACAAAGAGTAAAGACATTTCAGTCCAGTTTTCAGCCTTGACAGCTATTCATTTAGAGGATGGTTCATTTATTACAATCCTGTTACCATGGATAACATGGATGGCAGTGATTTTTCTCTGTGCTTAGCTTGTCTATGCTATTTAATTGAAACTTGTCCAGTTACAACACTTTCTTATCCTAGGGCATGACATACTGCTGTTTTGTCAGCAGCTGCTTGTGTAACAGAGATATGCACATGGTGCTGGTGTCTTGCACTGGTTGTGCCAGTGTTGGAAGCCAAGAGCTAACGGTCCTGTTTAAAAGAGCAATAAAGACAAAGATAACATGTTATTAAAAAAATAAAATAAATCACAATTTTGTCAAAAGTTAGGACAAGATTGTAGTTCAGATAAAAATATCCCCTTTACAACATTAGCCCTACATCTTTCAAAAAATGACACTGGTACCTGTTGTGTTTAAATGTCCTGAACAAGCATCCAGAGTGGGAGCGACAAGCCAAAGGACCCTTTGTGCCTATCTGTAAGACACCAACAGCAGCAGTATTTGATTTTCAGAATCAGAATCAAAATCAGAATTATTTTTATTGCCAAGTTTGTACACAAACGAGGAATTTGTCTTGGCGTCATGGTGCAATACATTGGTACAGAAGTGCAATATATGGAATTTACAATATACAATATATACATATATATAAATATAAATATAAATACACAATATATACTAACTGCCTACAGATATTAAACAAATTAGACATATGTAAAGGTTATGGACAGGAAGGGGGGAGAAGTGCAAAATGTAAGTAGAACATGATGTGCAAAGTGCTTGTACTGAATCCAGTGTGCAAAGTTATTATAGTCTGTAGTAAGTATGTGTGTTATTGTAACACATTAATTGAGCAGTGAGCGGGGCGAGGGGGCGGTGTTAAGTAGTCCAACAGCCTGGGGAAAGAAACTGCTCTTGTGCCGTGAGGTACTGGTTCTGATGGACCGCAGCCTCCTGCCAGAGGGAAGCGTCACAAACAGTCTATGTCGGGGGTGGGAGGGGTCAGCAGCAATCTTTCTTGCCCGTCTCAGTGTCGTGGAGGTGTACAGGTCTTGGAGGGAAGGCAGATTGCAGCCAATCACCTTCTCAGCAGAACAGATGACACGCTGCAGTCTGCCTTTGTCCTTGGCAGTGGCAGCAGCGTACCAGATGGTGATGGAGGAGGTGAGGATGGATTCAATGATGGAGGAGTAAAACTGCACCATCATTGACTTCGGCAGGTTGAATTTCTTCAGCTGCCGCAGGAAGTACATCCTCTGCTGT
>VUQI01031717.1:27295-44696 GCA_015106735.1 Paratilapia polleni
ACCTGTCTAGAGAGTGCAGTGCTTATGAATCATAATCTAAAAGACTGTCTGTAACAGCCTCAAGCTTATATTAAAGCACAGTCTAATAGGCACACACAGACACACACACACAGACACACACACACACACGTTCACAGACGGTCTGTTTATGAATAATTTTCATACAACCTATCGATGAGAATCCTATACAATCAAAAAGATAAGATCACACATAAGACACAGCTATAAAATGAGAGTGGTATGTAAAACAATACAAAATAATTTAACCGAGAGCAGCCCATACTGGAGTTACCCTCTCTCAGCAGTAGCATTAGCTTACTGCTGAGTATGTGTCATAATTATACAGAGGCTGAAAGATTGTGATTAAGGAGTTTTACTCCCAAGACAATGACCTACAACTGTAATGAATCATCACTGTGAAAGTGTGATTTATAATCAGTGTTTTCTTTAGGATTGTCAGACAAGGTGGTGCTGGGCCACAGACTACTTAAATGAAAGAAATGCAACCACTTAAAATGTAAATTTACCAGACAGAGCAGCACCACTGCTAAATAATTTTGAGAAAACGTCACAGTCCTGCATTCATTATTATATAATTATGGGTTTGATCACACTCATACCATTTGTCTTTTATGTGGAGAATTTGATGAGCTCACCATAATAACATTGTGCTAGAGGGCTGTAGACTTTAGCTCTTGGGTTGATTGACCTATGAGCATGAGAAGGTGGAGGAGAAAAAGAGGGCAGATTGGATAAGAGGCAACAAGATGAGGGCAGCGCAAAAGAGTATATCAGCAATAGACACTTCACACATTTCTCTCCTCATCCTGCAGGCATCTGAAGTGCACCTCAAAAGCTCTTAGCTGAAACACGTCAACTGGGAACACACATACATACACACACACACACACACGCACATGCACACACAAACAAACATACACTCATACACTCTCACAGTCCCTCCTTTTCTCTTTGCATCCTCTCTCATTTTCTTTTTTTGTATTGTTGTCTTTCACCTGTTATAATAACTAAACATTTGTGCTTCATTGATTTGCATTCTCAGTTCAAATGTGTTTATTTGTCTCTTTGCTTGGCTCTTTAAGCTACAGTGGCTTACTCTTTTTCTTCAGTTCCCTAAGCCCAGTGGTGTACTAGCCATCAGGCATACCACTGCATTGGTGGGCCTGTGGAGCTTCAAAAAATCTAATTTTTCACCTTCTCTGTGTGCCTTTCATTCAAGAGCATGCTGTGTGTGCTTATTTTTAAGACTCTGTGAAACTCTTTATTGGAACGAAAAAACGACTCTTTTTAAAAGTGTTGCTAGTAACTTTCAAACTCTAAGACTGTCAGTTTTTAAATTAAGAATATGTTTATAATATTCGTTCCTACTACTTAAAAATACAGCATGTGGTCCATAAATTTAAGACTAAATTTTGTTGATTTAAATTTAATGGATTGTTTTCGTGGTTTCCATGAAATTTCATTTGCATGAGACCCTCTTAAGGGTTTATGATGTCCAGAACTAATAGCTCATGATTCAGTCTTGTCTTTAAAAAAAAAAAAAAAAATGGTGTCACCTCTAGTCTGGCTGCTGTGATGGATAGTGGTGATGACAGTAGCTGCATAATCTGTTTATGCTTGTTGCATGCACAATGACTAAAGCTATTGGTTTCATGCTTAATCTAAAACCGACAAGTCCCGGAAAATTAAATAAACAACAAAAACAACTTAGCAAATGCGCTGTTACTCCTGGAAGACTCATATTTGTTTAACCATTGTCGTATGTCATATATCTTCTTGCTGGTAGGTGTATAGTTAATTATTTGTTGTTTTCATGGAAAAATTTTTAATTTTTTCATTTTTTTAAATAATTCACTATTGCAGCACCTGCTGTCACAGGCCTTTTAGTGTTAGCACTGTCACAGTGGCCTGAAGTTTCAGTGTTATGAAAAAGCAGACAAAACAAAACAAACAAACAAAAAAATAAGCACAAACATGGTTGAATTAATCAATGGGAAAAAGTGGTGAAATAGTAATCGAACTATAAATTGTTTCATGAGAGATTTTGGCTTGCTGAGGGCTAATCACAGTGTTTCTGAGCTTATTGAGTAGAAGCAGCAATGTAAAAATGGCTATACTGATGTTACTATCAAAGGTCTGTCATTATGTCATTGGATTACTAGTGATGCTTTTATGTTTAAGCAGCAGTTGCATTGTAGACAGTTTAAAGTGGAGCTGTGCTGGTGTTATACTGGAATATTCTCCCTTCAAGTTAGTGAGTGAAGTGGACAAAACATCAGCAACACTTCTCAGTATAATGGTTAACATCTGGTCTGGTTAACATCATTACAAACTACAAGATCAATAATGTACGTAACAGTTAAATTAATAACTCCCTGCCAGTGTCAATCAAAACTGAAGACTATTATCCTTGTTAATGTAGTAGCTGAGTGGTTTGGATTGAAATAAGATTAGATTTTCAATGTCTCCCTAAAGTGTCCACAAAGATACTTTGAACCACAACTGCTAAATAAATGTTTAAAGTAAGAATGATATTCATTTTTATTCATTCATTCTTTCTGCCACAAATGGCAGAAAGAAGTGGGTTAATTACTGAGGTGAAACTCAACGTAGAGGAATGCTAAACATACATATTTCTTTAGGATTTTTTTTTTCTTTTTGCAAATTCCTAAAAAGTTGACTTTTAGACATGAAAGGTTTGCTGAGGACACTTTGATGATATGCAAATACATTATGCATCATAAGGTTGTGTTTAAACGTTGAATGATCTTTTAAGTGCAAATTGGATTAAGTCAGCGTGAGGATTTTTGACATCAGCCCAGCAGTAATATTTGTCAGCTTTTTTTCTGCAACAATCTCATGTTGTTTGCATGAGCTGGATTTGTTTCTGCAATATGAACCTTTTTATTTTTTGCCAATGAAAGCCATTTGAACATGAGTGAGAGATAAAGCAGTGAGCGATCATGAAAGAGAAAGTGTGTTTTAGAGTGTGTCTGTGTGGTGATTTTTTTGGACAGAACATCAAAACCACAGCAGAGCAACGAGACAGCTTGTTCTGTTTGCATCATATCTCACACAAACAGTGTCTATACACTCACAACATCTCATCGCACACAAAATAAAATCACACAAATGCAGCAAATCATTCATCCATCTTTTATGCTAGGATGCACAAAACTTTGGCATCCCTTTGTAAATTGCAGCTAATGTGAGAGAGAAAAAAAAAGCAGACAGAGCACGCTGAGAATGCAAAAAGTGGAAAGGAGGAGTGAGTAGGAGCAGATGCAGCAGGAAAACAGGAAGAGAAAAAGAAGCAAGTAAGAAAGACACCGGAAAAGATAGAAAGAAAGAAAGGACGAGGTGTTAAGAGGTCAGAGTTTGCTCTTTCTCCAGGTCATATTTTATAATCCCTCAAGGATATTCTCTGTTTTGCTTTTCTTTGTGCTACTTGGTTTAAAGTTCTCATTTCCCTGCATTTTACTTATTTTCTCCTTTCATTCCTTTTATTTGTGTTTTGCTAACCATCATTATTCATCCACAGAGTTCCATTAAGACAGAGCTGGTCTAAACTGGTTTCTGTCATGTTGTCTGGTCTCATTTACATTTACATTATGATTTAGGCATGCCGCAGATGCTCCCAGCCTGAGCAAACTCTAAAACCAATTCAATATCCCAAATACAAGCTGGACAAAATTTGTCATGTGTCTTGCTTTTGTGCTTTTTTTTTCCTACTCATGCAGATAGTTGAGACACAGGGGAATGATGCTTAAAAGTGAGAACTGAGCACAGCTCTCTTCATTTAATCTCTGCATGTGTCGTTCCGCCATCTTAATTCCATGCAAAACTTATTTTTTTATTTAATTTCTCCCTGAAGGTTCTATTAATTTCTTATTTAATTTGAAAACTACATGTTTAATGCTGTTTACAAGTATTACACAACATGTTAGATTATAAGGGTGGGCAAAAAATAAAGCAAGGCATGCTTCTTCATACAAGAGAAACATAGCATGTTTACCACAGTTACCACATGTACTGGAAAACATTACCACAATTCAACAAATGGTCCAGTATTAGCAGAAAAATGTTGAACTACTTAGTGATGTAATATAATCTAGTTGTATATACACTCTCTGGCCACTTTGTTAGGTATTCTTGTTCATCTGCTTGTTAACTTTTAATCAGCCAATCACATCTCAGCAGCTTAAGCAGCTTAGACATTTAGGCATGTAGACGTCAAGATGACCTGCTGAAGTTCAAACCAAGCATCAGAATGGGGAAGAAAGGTGATTTAAGTGACTATGAACGCAGCGTGGTTGTTGGCGCCAGACAGGCTGGTCCGAGTATTTCAGAAACTGCTGATCTACTGGGATTTTCCCTAACAACCGTCTCTAGGGTTTACAGAGAATGGTCCAAAAAAGAGAAAATATTCAGAGAGTGGCAGTTCTCTGGGTGGAAATGCTTTGTTGATGCCGGAGGTCAGAGGAGAATGGCCGGACTGCCTTGAGCTGATAGGCAGGCAACAGTAAGTCAAATAACCACTTGTTACAACCAAGGTATGCAGAACAGCATTTCTAAACACACAACACATCAAACCTTTAAGCAGATGGGTTATAGCAGCAGAAGATCACACCGAGTGTCCCTCCAGTCAGCTAAGAACAGGAGATTGAGTCTACGATTCACACTGGCTCACCAAAATTGGACAATAGAAGACTGGAAAAGCATTGCCTGGTCTGATGAGTCTCCAGTTTCTGCTGCAACATTCAGATGCTAGGGTTAGAACATAAAAGCATGAATCCATCCTGCTTTGTTTCAATGGTTCAGGGTGGTGGTGGTGTAATGGTGCAAGGGATATTTACATGACACACCTTGAGCCCCCTAGTACCAGCTGAGCATGGGTTAAATGCCACAGCCTACCTGAGTATTTTTGCTGACCATGTCCATCCCTTTATGACCACAGTTCAATTCAATCCAATTCAATTTTATTTATATAGCGCCAAATCACAACAACAGTCACCTCAAGGTGCTTTATATTTTAGGGTAGAGACCCTACAATATTAGACAGAAAACCCCAACAATCAGACGGCCCCCTATGAGCAAGCACTTGGCAACAGTGGGAAGGAAAAACTCCCTTTTTAACAGGAAGAAACCTCCAGAAGAACCAGGCTCAGGGAGGGGCAGTCATCTGCCATGACTGGTTGGGGGTGAGGGGAAAGAGAAGAGAGCAGAAGGAGACAGGACACACTATGGGAGAGAGCCAGAGTTTAATAACAGTGTACCCATCTTCTGATGGCTGCTTCCAGTTAAGCATTAAGACTTTAATAATCACTCTGTGATATTTTGGCATCAGTTGGTTTATGCTCACTGAATGTTTTTTCTTTTATGTCTTGGTCCTGGTATTGTGCATGCTGACTCGCAGTCATGGCTTACTAGGACACTTGATGGAACTGAGCCATTGTTAACAAAAATTATTTTACTGTGCTTTTCTGCTATGACAAGTCAAAATGTCAGCTGTGAAAGGTCTATTAAACTGCACACAAAATCATTTGTATGAAGGCAAACCTGCCTTACATCAGAGGTTAAAATCCTGCCTCTGGATCACATTGCAACACTCTTTATGGCATGTGAAACTTTCGATTCTGCCATTACATCCAAGGAAATGCATAGAGCTGATGCAATTTGGAAACTTAAATGTGAAAAGTAGGCGGTGTCTGTTCAAATAGGTTTTTGGCTGCTTTAACTGTTCAGAGTTGCTCGTGGCCTCATGCGATCTCCTTTTTGTAATGGAAGATGTTTTA
Organism: Paratilapia polleni; assembly: GCA_015106735.1. Taxonomy (NCBI): domain Eukaryota; kingdom Metazoa; phylum Chordata; class Actinopteri; order Cichliformes; family Cichlidae; genus Paratilapia; species Paratilapia polleni. Next base: position 33,112 of record VUQI01031717.1, read on the forward strand.
CTGTATTGTTAAAAAAGCTGTAAAAAATACTGTGTTAAAGGCTCGTTGGTTTCCAGAATTTTGTCTATTCTGTCAGATAAAATGAGAAGTATTTTCATTTTAATTTTCAGTGAAAGAAACAAAACAAGTTTGCCAATGTCTTCCTTATTTTGTAGAAAACCAGGGATAGTTGAGATTTGTGTTGCATAGGTTTTACATCAATATTTTTTTCATGTAAAAAAAAAACACAAAAGGAACAGGTTTTGTTGTCATATTGAAGCTGGCTTTTGTCTGAATCAAGTGAGGATGGATTTTAAGATCTGCTTTGAAAAAGTGAGCACATGCCTTTTTTTTGTGTAATTCTCAACAACCGTTAGGTGTTAGCTCTCACAGTTGGAGTTATCATGTTTGTACTTTATGTTTGGACTGTAATCATATATTGAAAAATATTCAGAATCCTATGGTCACTTTCATCTTACTGTAAAAAGAGGTATGAATACAAATTTAATAAGTTTCCTGTTGGCATAAAAGGATGCATGCATCCCTCTAAAATTACATGATGTTCCTAAAATTTTCTGATAAGATGTAAAATCATAACCTCAAACCAGACACTGCATCTATTTTTTTTTTTCTTTTCTTTCAGTGAGTCAAAGTGGCCTTGCTGGTGATGTTTGTCCAGATCCCGGAGTTCCCGAAAATGGCAAGAGGATGGGCTCTACTTTCCAGTAAGTTAAGTTGTATTTTGTTTTTAGACTCACCTCAGGTATGCTGACTCTCTGTCATCCTACCGCAGCAATCTATCTATATCTATATCGATAGATTATATATCTATGTAACCTTTCTTAGTTTTTTGCGTATTAACAGACATTTGAAATCACTTAAATAGAACCTGTCTGACAAGGTGAAGCAGGCTAAAAGATTTCAAAGAGCAACACATCATGCCACTGTCTAAAGAAACAGCTGAGAAACAAAGTCATTTGACATCTATCAGTCTGGAAAGGGTTACAAAGGCATTTCTAAGGCTTTGGGACTCCAGTGAACCACAGTGAGAGCCATTATCCACAAATGGAGAAAACTTGTGGTGAACCTTCCCAGGAGTGGCCGGCCTACAAAAATTACTCCAAGCCACTCATCCAGGAGATCATAAAAGAATCAACATCTAAAGAACTGCATGTCTCACTTGGCTCAATTAAGGTCAGTGTTCATGATTTCAACAATAAGAAAGAGACTGGGCAGAAATGGCATCCATGGGAGAGTTCCAAGGCGAAAACCACTGCTGACCAAAAAGAGCACAAAGGCTCGTCTCACATTTGCCATAAAAACATCTTGATGATCCCCAAGGGAAAATATTCTGTTGACTGATGAGACAAAAGTTGAATTTTTTTGGAAGGTTTTGCATCGTGTAAAACTAACAGCATTTCCTCAAAAGAACACCATACCAACAGTCAAACATGGTGGTGGTAGTGTGATGGTCTGGGGCTGCTTTGTTGCTTCAGGACCTGGATGACTTTGATGGAACCAATTCTGCTCTCTACCAGAAAACCCTGAAGGAGAATGTCCACCCATTAGTTTGTGCCCTGTAGCTCAAGCACACTTGGGTTATGAAGCAGGGCAATGATCCGAAACACACCAGCAAGTCCACCTCTGAATGGCTAAAAAAAAAACAAAATGAAGGTTTTGGAGTGGCCTAGTCAAAGTCTGGACTTAAATCCGATTGCGATGCTTTGGCATGACCTTAGTGAGACCGTTCATTCTTGAAAACCCTCTACTGTGGCTGAATTAAAACAATTCTGCAAAGTAGAGGTGGCAAAAATTCCTCTATAGCAATGTGAAAGACTCATTGCCAGTTATCACAAACAGTCATTCTAGCTGCCACGAGTTGTGCAACCAGTTATTAGGTTTAGGGGCAATTACTTTTTCAGAGAGGGCCAGGTAGGTTTGGATATCTTTTTTCCCTTAATAAATAAAATCATCACTTAAAAACCGAATGTTCTATTTACTCGGGTTATCTTTGTCTAGTATTAAAATTTGTTTGATGATCTGAAACATGTGTGACAAGTGTGACAAATAGGCAAAAAACTAAGAAATCAGGAAGGCGGCAAATACTTTTTCATGGTACTGTATATGGGAACTATGGATGAGCAGAAGACCAATATCCACTCTGACCAAGAAGCACCTGGTAACTCAGTGCTATAACATGAACAGAAGACAGCTGTTATCTAAGTTGGAGATTCAGAGGGCACAGCACAGTGGGGACAATAGTGAGCAGTATAGACATAATGAGCCAACCCTGGTAGAAGAGAGCAGTGTAACTGAACTAGATGATGCACAACCACCTGCAATGACAGACACATCTACTGAGCTGAGGATGAAGACTCTGGCCATACTCAAGGTAGCCATACAACTGAGGGCACGACTCCCCCGGCTCACTGACAAGGTCCCATCAGAGGAGATGCTTGCAGCCATGAACACAGCTCTACTGACCATCCTCACTACCAGTATCACAGAAAACCAGTAAGGTCATATATGCCATTGCCACAGTAATCCTAGAAACACTTGGGTATAATGCTTGTAGGGAAAAGCCCCCTGTGGAGAAGAAGGTTGGAAGCCAAAATCAGGGAAGCCCAGAAGGGTGTTAGTTGGCTAACAGGTACAGAAGGGTGTCATGAGAGACAGGTCCTCCCAGAACAAGAACCAGTCAGCATCACAAAGGGAGACATCTAACAACAAGTCTCCATAATGAAGAGCTGGACAGCATCAGAATCTGACACACTCCACGAACGCCTGGCAGCACAACAAAGGCTCTGTTTGTGACAGCACAAGAACCGGCCCTAAGCACCAGATCCATAGAGGCAGGAGTCTACCACAGTCGACAGGACCCAAGTTGCAGGCTGTGCAAAGGTGCCCCAGAGACAGTCCAGCACATAGTAGCAGGATGTAAGATGCAAGCTGGGACAGCATGCACAGAGAAGCTCAACCACGTGGCTGAGATAGTGTACAAGAACATCTGTGCTGCATATGGATTAGAAGTCCCCAAGTCCCGATGGGAGACACTGCCGAAGGTGGTTGAGAACAATGGGGCTAAGGTCTTGTGGGACATCAAGTTCTAGACAGATAAGCAGCTGCTGGCCAACCAACCAGACATAGTGGTGGCTGACAAGGAGCAGAAGACTGCAGTTATGATTGATGTGGCAATCCCAACAGACAGCAACATCAGAAAGAAGGAGCAAGAGAAAACAGAGAAGTATCAGGGACTGAACGAATAACTCGGGCAAATGTGGAAGGTAAAGTCCAAAGTGGTCCCAGTGGTAATAGGAGTGTTAGGAGCTGTAACACCCAAACTGGAAGAGTGGCTCCATCAGATTCCAGGCACAACATCAGAGGTCTCTGTCCAGAAGTGTGCAGTCCTAGGAAGAGCTAAGATACTGCACAGAAGGGAGGAAACACAGCACACAGCGTTTGGTGATGTCCAAATGTATTTCTTTTCAAATGCTCTTTTAGCCTTGTTTTTACTTAACTTTTTAAAACCTGTAATACATAAACAAAAACTAAACCATGAAATTTGCAGTACTTCATGCTATGAAGTAGCTGACATTTCTAAAGCTTGCAGAGTTTAACTTAACTTTTTTAAGGTTCTTTAAAAATTCAAAATGCTGCTGTGTCTTTATTCTCACCTCACTCATTAGCTGATAACCTTCACTATTTGGAACAGCTCTGTATAGGTGAGCGGAAGGGCAGAGAAACCATCCTACTTTTGAATGAACCTTTATTTCTTTTCTTAATTTTGCACAAACCTTTATTTCCTTTCCTACAATACAAGGCAGTGAACATAGTACAACATTTAGCTAAGATTTAGGCATATAGTACACTCTTTAGATTTGTTTACAGTGACTTAATCAGGGATGTCACTTATATTTCACACTGGCTAGTGTCTTAGTATTGGCTATATATTCTCATTTGAGAAATATAAGAAATCTATCAGACATATCTCCTATCTTCTGATAAATGTGCATCATGCTGGTTTATAATGTGCTACCCCTTTATTCAGGAGAATAATATGGATCTCATTAATTTCACTCTGTTATTCAAATGTAGTCCTGTTTTCAGAGCAATTAAAGGCTGGTTTAGCCACTTCTGTACTATTATTGTATATACTGGAGTTATGTCAAGGCTTAGGACACTAATATGTTGACACACTTTACAGTTCCTTTTTGACCTAATAGACATAGTTCTTGGCCCTACTTTACCCACCACTATACTATTACTTTGTCTTTAATCATTGTTGTTAGAACAAGGAGTCGTGTGATTGCATAATACTATATATAGCATAGCCTATATTTTACTTTTTCATGAAAAAAACATTTATGTAATAGCAATCTTGTGCAACATTTAATATTGCACTGCTGAAAATTGTTAGGCTTTTTTATTTTTCATCCTTATTAGGTGTTACTTTAATGCATCCTGGAATTATGCAAATAATGTAACAGCACAAAGAAGATACAGGAAAAATGCTGCAATATGTAACAAAGAGAATATGTAGAGAAAACAGTGGGTAGGAGAAAGCTTGAAAGCACTGAAGAGTGGTGCCTCTAAATGCAGAAAATGTTAGGCTGTTGAGCTGGCTGCAGGAGAGAGAGAGAGATCTGAAGATGTTCCTCAGACTAATAGAGAGCAAATGGTAAGGAGGGGAAGCAAACATGTAGGGTATTATTCAGCATTGCTTTGAAGTAAAGAATATGTTTGTATCGAATAGATAATGTGCACAGCTAGGGAAAGAATTTGTTTCTAAAACCATTTCTTCTTTGGGATATTTTATTGTGATCAAATAGAGACGATTAAGAGACTATTTAGAGCCTTTGCTTTTTGCACATGTTAATGTTGTTGAAAATGTTTAATTTTAAATACATTTAATAAAAACTTTCCTATAAATTTATACTCAGTAACTTGAAATGACAAGGTAGAAACATGATTTTATTTTATTTATTTATTTATTGTATTTTCTTTAAATCAGAACCTAGAATCTCTCATTTACCCAAGTGTCACACCCTTTGACAGATCTATATAGAGCATTACTGGAGTACACCTGTGGGAAATTAAGTGGTTTGTACACAGTTAGTGGCCACTGAAGAAATCAATCATTGAAATCCAGGGAACCAGCGATTCCCAGCCAAGGGCACAAGTACCCCAGCTGGTAGCAGTAGCCAAGAAGTTAGCATAAAAAAATACAATTTAAATACAGCACAGAGTCCAGCTGAACTGGTAACCTGTCTAAGTACTCCAGGCATGGTTAAAATAGCTAAAAGTAATTAAACAATATCCAATGTCATATTTTCTGCCAGTACAATAAACATTTTTTTTTTTTTTTTTACAGAAGTTCATGGGCATTTCCTTAAATGGTAAAATTCAATGTGTGGTTCAAAAATACGGAAAAGAATTTGTAAAAAATTTATACAGAAAAGTCTTTTATTTTACATTGTACTGTATTTTTACAGAATTTATTTTTCAGTGTTGTGTTGATGGAGGGTCATACTTAAGTCCATCTTACAAGTCCATCTTACAGTACTGTGGGGTGTGCCAGATGAAAATGTTTTTGGAACCACTGCTGTAGACTAATGAAATAAAATAATTAAGAAGGTATGAAGCCATTTCCCAAGCTTTCATGTCCCGCCATGAGCACAGTGGCCTTAATATTTGTGAAATAGGAAGATTGGAACCACCATGACTCTTCCTACAGTTGACCATCTAGCCAAATTGAGTTACCCAGCAGGAGGGGCATTGGTGAGGGAGTCTTCCACAGAGATGTGAGAATCTGCTGCAAGGACAACCATCTCAGCAGCACTCAATTAATCAGGCATTTATGTTAGAGTGGTTAGACAAAAGCCACTCTGAGTGAAAGGGATATAAGGGTGTCACTGGAGTTTACCAAATTTCCTTGAAAGGACTCTAAGTGCAATTATTAAAAGATTTTCTGGTCTGATAAGGCAAAAAAAAACAAACAACAAAAACAAGGAAGGTAAGGCATGGTGGTGCCAGCATCAAGCTACAGGAACAGGGCAGACAGTAAAATACAGAGAGGTCCTTGAAAAATAATCTGCTCTAGAGTGCAGGAACCTGACACAGTGACGAGAGTTTGCTTTTCAGTATGACCTGACCTATAAATCCAAGACATTGATGGAGAGCCTTTCCATACAAGTGTCTAAGTCAAGCCACCTAAAGATGCTGTTTCACATACACTTTTAATCCCATCTGATGCCTCTTCACAGTATCTCAAGCTATGGTATGGCTGCAGGTCTGCAAAGGCTAAAGAGACTTATCAAAGAAAACTCAGAGGTATAACTGCTCCAAAATAGACTTAAAAAAAAAAAGTCCTGAATTAAGGGTTTGTAAATGAGATATTTCAATTTTTGATTTTTAATACAGTTGCAGAAATCTAAAAAGCATGTTTTCACTTTGTTCTTGTGGGTTGTTGATCAATTGTGTAAAACATTATCTACAAAAAACTAAATCCTAGGATACATCCTATCAAACTGGCATTGCAAGTAGCTGTGATACACATTTGATATACTGTTGTTAGATGTCATGAGGGTATTGCGACAACTGTCCCTCACTGTGTCCACATGCGGATTGTATTGCACTGCAGCCCTGTGACAAACTCCAGGCCTGCTTGCACTGTGTGCCCCAGTTCTAGGACAGAATGGCAAGGAATGTTTCATAAGTGTTGGCCAGTAAACAAGGACTCGGTGGACACAAGAATTTATAAATTATTCACTCAGTAGTGTCAGTCAGCTAATCAGTACAAAGGGATACATCATTCCATTTAATCAGGAGTGAGCAGTTATAAAATTGTGATCTCTCCCTGAGACTCATCCACTTACCATCACTTACCTGCTTTCTGAAACATTCAGGCCCAAAATTTTAAATGATAATCATCTTTTAATTCAGTTCAATTAAATTCAATTCAATTTTATTTATATAGCGCCAAATCACAACAACAGTCTCCTCAAGGCGCTTTATATTTTAGGGTAAAGACCCTACAATATTAGATAGAAAACCCCAACAGTCAGACGGCCCCCTGTGAGCAAGCACTTGGCAACAGTGGGAAGGAAAATCTCAGTTTTAACAGGAAGAAATCTCCAGAAGAACCAGGCTCAGGAAGCGGCAGCCATCTGCCATGACCGGTTGGGGATGAGGGGAAACAGAATAGAGCAGAAGGAGACAGGACAAAAAGCACACTATGGGAGAGAGACAGAGTTAATAATAACTAATAATTAAATGCTTGAAAGAAGCATTTCAAGCATGCTTCTTAATTTAAATGATTAAATTAAGTGGTGTATGAACACATGGAGAGTGAAAGGAAGTGATGAAGAGGAAGTGCTCAGTGTGTCATGGGAAGCCCCCAGCAGTGTAGGCCTATTGCAGCATAACTAAGGGATAGTTCAGGGTCACCTGATCCAGCCCAAACTATAAACTCTATCAAAAAGGAAAGTTTTAAGCCTAATCTTAAAAGTAGAGAGGGTGTCTGTCTCCCAAATCCGAATATTAACCTCTGATTCTTGCTGGTCTTCTTTTCTAGTAGATACTATGACTTCCCTAACTCTCTTTTGCCATTAGTGGAGTTGTTTGAGTTAGTAAAATGTTATTACCTCCTTCTGCTTGTGTGTTGGTGTCAATGTCTATTAGCATTTACATGTAAGTGTGCATGCATGCTAGCACTGGTGTGCATTACAGATTTTTATCTAATCATCATTAAGCACTGAGCTGCATGAGCTGGAACTGAATTGTGGTTTGGTGAAATGAAACAAGGGAATTGGAAGGACAACATAGGATGGGGTTTTTAATTTGTGTGCAAGATAGCTATGACCTAGTATGTTAGGGTTGATTCATGTTATGATTTGATTCATAGAAAACCAATATGTGATTATGATAGGAAGGTTTTGGCTCTTTTCAAGGGGAAAAATATCTTTCCTTTCACAGTTAGCAGCAAGATAAAAAAAAAAAAAAACATTTTCAGTGTCATCAGCATCATGAAACTGGTGGAAGCTGTGGCAGAAGTGAATGACCTAACTTTATGTAACAAAGACAGTAACGGAGAGATTTGGCCTGGCTGTACGACTCTGGAGTGTTTAACAACAGGGTGGAGCCAATGAACAACCAGAACTCTATGTTGTGAATGGTTGGCCAGGTGGTAGACTGTGGTGTGTGTCAGCAGGGAGGAGACATTAAGCTTTACAGACAAGACACCATGCAGATAGATGGCTCAATGTCCCTCTCCCATGTTAGACAGCAGGGTGTTGGAGAAAATGCGAAAACAAGAATCATCAGAACAAATGATAAGAGAGAATAGAGAGAAGACATGACAAGTGGAGAATAGAGAAGCAGAAGAGAGCAAAGGAAAGCAGACGACAGAGAAAAGGCATGTTACAATACACTTTCAAAAGCATCTTACAGAAAGAGCAAAGCTAGAGATCCCAACTACTGATCTATAATGATGATGTTCTATTCATCAGGGATCAAACAGCCACCTCATCTTCTATACCACGACCGGCATTCACACATTATTTGAACAGTTACGTATCTTCTGGAAGAATCCAGTTTTTGAGTGATGGAAGGGATTTTCCCAAGTTTTACGGTTACAGCTGACAGTGATTTTGGGGTAGCAGTCAGAACTGGAATCAGAGTACCTATTCTTACTATTTTTGACAAGTGTTGTTACTTTTGTGTCCCCTTAACCAGAGTTGGCTCCAGCGTCCAGTTCAGTTGTGATGACAGCTATGTACTACAAGGATCTAAAAGTATCACTTGTCAACGAGTCACCGACACACTGGCAGCCTGGAGTGACCACAGACCCATCTGCAGAAGTAAGTTTTGCCTGTCATTCAAACTGAAATAGAATTAATACCCTTAGATGTTTGTGTAAAGATGCTGTAACGTATCTATTTAATACAAATAGCCACATTATAGATTATAATCATAATGTTTCACCAACATTATGTGGAAATGTTTTACAAAGTATATTTGCTACTTGGTGTCTGTGTGCATCATATCTGTTTTTGTTTAAAATATAACGCACAGATTATACAGATTTTTATGTATCAAGCAACATGTAACAAGGTAAATGGTTATGTATTATCATTTGATAACTACTGATTAATCAGTAAATAAGGTAAGTAAAAGATATTCATTTGCAACATTAAAACTCCTGTTAGAACCACAGTTTTATTCTGCACAATTCATTAACTACCACTACCTCCTTTAAACGGCGTTATGTTATGATACATACATAACTTTTATTACTCTGAGAAAGCTGTTGCCAGCACATGGATGGACATCTGTCCATGCATTTGTTTGTCAGTTTGAAATGTGAGCATACGTACATCCTAATATTATTATAAACAGAAAACCTCAGAAATGGCTTGAGAGATTTCTTCAGATGCGGCACAAATGTTTAGATGATATTGAAAGAGGAACTGATTCATATGCCAATATTCATACCAATATTTACCCAAATGTTTAATCAGATAAAATGATCAGAATGAACTGAATGTACCATTCAACAAGTAGCACCCAAATGGAGGCTGAGCACTGTGTGGAGAAGAAAAGAAAGGGACGTGTTGCTTCTCATTTTCAAAGTGATCATTTTACTTGTAAATATAGCTGTAATCACAGCACAGCCACTATGTTACACTTGTGTGTGGTGATTTAGGCAAATGCTGCTGCGGCTATTTATTTTATTAATCTAGACATACCAGGAATAAAACTGCAACTTAGCTAGCTGTAAGGGGCTTACAACATTCATTTTAGTTTTATCAGGTAATCTCACTAAGACACTTTATACAGATACAGCAAAGTCAAACATAACAAGAACAAACAAATAATCAGGTGCTACATAAACATTGTTGATTATATTTCAAATGCATAAATTAAACTGATGATGAGACAAAATGTAAAAGGTACATAATAGCAAAAGGAAGTTTTCCCAAGTTCTGTATTTTCCTAGAGGGGTAAATAAATCAAACAGTTCACATTTATACTAATGTGTTTAATATCACATGGCAATTAATATTAACCTTGGACATACAATTCATTTATCTTGAAAATGTCGTGAAGAGCTGTGCAAGGTATCACATTTACATACACTTATGGTGATGGAGGTGCCAGGCAAAGTGTGAACCTGGTTATCTCAGGTTCAGTGTTATGTTCAAGGACACTTTTGCGTGCACTTTGGGTGGAGTAGAAGTTAAATCATCAACCCCGAGGACCTGCTTACCAACTATTATCACCCTGGAGGTCTACATTAAAAAAATGACCTGTCTTTAATCAGCAGCCCCACTGCTGTAGGCACTGCAGCAATGAAACCAGACTTACATTTTTGTCATTAAGCAGAAGCTAGTAATCCTAATGTGTTTTTAATAGTTCTTGGATAACAGTGGAATTGCATGGTAATGGTGTGTTAGCTTTATTAAGATATGGCCACACAGACACAGGTTTAGCCACACTAAATATTTCTTTTTCAGAGTGTCATATTGTTGATGAATGTAAACAGGTACAATAAATGCCAAACCAGTCTCCTCTAAATACTCCTCTAAAGCCATGCTACAATAGTTAAGTCTGGTTCCATACCTCTGAATCTGTCTCCAGTTCTTTCTCCAATAATTTTGTCAGCAATTAAATTGGTATGGTGTTGCACTCACTGATTGCTGTTTCCCTTAGCCAATATTAACTTTGCATGTAGGATTAAGAATAGGAACTTCATCTTCTTTTGCCAGAACCATAAAAATGGTCTCAGGAATTGTAAGTCAAGTTAAAGAAATACCAACTCTTAAATCAGCTTAGTATTAAAAGAAATAAAATAAAATTTATCTGCTCCTAGCAATCACTACCACAGCTTCCTTAGTGACTGAAAAGGGCAGCTGAACAGTCCCATTGTATCCTTGATACCCAATTGTAATATTATCTTTCATAAAGATATTGTCTCATTTTTTTTCAGAAGCTGTGGATAGTTATGCTGTTTGGGGGTATTCGTCAATGCTAAACATACAGCTCCGGAAAGAATTAAGAGACCACTGCAAAATGATCAGTTTCTCAGATTTTGCTATTTATAGGTATATGTTTGAGTAAAATGAACATTTTTGTTCTGACAACATAACTCCCAAATTCCAAATACAAATATTTTCATTTAGAGCATTTATTTGCAGAAAATGAAAAAATGGTCAAAATACCAAAAAAGGTCCAGTGTTTTCAGACCTTAAATAATGCAAAAAAAACCAAGTTCATATTCATTTTTAAATAACACATTACAAATGTTTTAACTTAGGAAGTGTTCAGAAATCAATATTTGGTGGAATCCTCCACCAAATTAAATAGAGTAATTTTTGAGGAAAATCTGGAATGAAGAAGAGAATTTCCAATCCAGTGCAACACTGCCTGAAACAGCAATAGACATGAACTGTGCATTCAGTCTTTATTTATTTTACACACAAAGATCTGTAATTAGAGGGGGGATATAAATACAAAAGGACAGAGGAGAGTGCAGGGAAGACAAAGAGAGATAAGAAAAGAAATCAAGATCAGTAGTCTGTTACAAGCAAGTAGGCAGGCAGAGGTTA
>VUQI01031719.1:9941-21064 GCA_015106735.1 Paratilapia polleni
TCGACTGGTTGCTTTTCAAACTCTCAGCTCTGAACGTGTCCAGCAAGTCCATTTGAGTCTGTCACACATTAGGAAAAACATCAAGTTAACAACAGTATACACTCCACCAGTATTCTAGTTATTCCTGGAGACAGAAAAAAAGTCTTGTAAATCATGATTTTCTTTTCAGAGAATTCACATTTACATAACTGTTTACTGTCAAACAAAGATAGGTTAACCCTTTTCTAACTTCTTTCCTCCTTTCATCATTACACTGTCAATCTTAAATTAAAGATTGCAGTCCTTCAAGACTCTCCACTTCCTGAGGTCATCGTAACTGTTTATGAAATGTTGCGGCACAAACTCACCTGGTTGAGAATACCAAAGAAATTGTACGGTCTTTTGGGTCCTGGAGTCAGGGTGGCATCCACACAGACAAAGGAGTAGTTGCCAAAGGGAGTTTTGTGAACATAGTGGAAAGAGCCTACTTTCTGATTAGCTGAGTATTTCCTAGAGAAAGTTGAGAAATGTTAACATGAGCATCAAGCTACCATACAGTACATTAACAGAGCCATCAGATAATTTCAAGCATTTTAAAGAAATTAATATAGCCTTTCACTGGAGACAGACTCTCTCTCACTTAGGATAACCACAACATTAAGAATATTGGAGAGATTAAAGACCAGCCAACATTTACAGAAGCAGCAACATCACCTAAAAACACGAATCAAAAGACATGAAAGTCAGTCTGTTCATGTAGGTTCTGCTTCTATTTTGGTTGCTCAGACGGCTGAACTATTGTTGTAAAATAAGTCTGCAGCTACACGGGTTTCAGGGGCATCAATGTCACAACACACTCAAATCAACTTCTGCTTGCTGCTGTGAGATACAATAGCAGACTCTGGCTGTCATACCGATCACTTCATACTAACCTGTAATAATTGGTGATGCTGTCCAGTGAAATAATGTTGAAAGCATCTGTCAGAAAAATGAAATAACTGTGAGATTAAGCAGTGTATAAGGTATACGGCAGGTCATAGATGAACTATTTTAAAAATAAAAAAATTCTATCGTAACAGCAGAGGGAAAAAAAAAAATCTGTCTTTACAAGAGAACCCACATAAACTGACAGGAAACACATCAACAGCTGTGATCAATAGCTGCAGAATAGCTGTCAGAGACACTGCAGATCCAATAACAAGCTTTCCTTTTTTTGACAGTTACAAAGTAACAGTATCTTGTTTCACATCCAATCAGAGGAGGGCAAGGGGAGGGTTAGGATGACTTCCTATGAAATGCTTCATGGATTCTTCAGAAAATCTTAGTTGTACACTCCCTACGCTAAAGATGTTTCAGCTGAGTCAATGAGCTTGGAAAAATCATAGTAATTTTAACAAAGTGGTGTGGTTAATCACCGTGATTTCCGCGAATGTCAATCCACTTGGTGCGCTCCATCACACGTGACCTCTTTAGGATGTTGTGGTAGGCCTGCCACTCCACCTCATGCTGGAGGGAGCCGACCTTACTCTCTGTTTTAGCATCTGTCAGATCCCCTGTGGTAAAGCAAAAATGTGAGGACCATTGTTAGCAAATGAAGCACTTAACTATCATCCGCTGGACTGCATTATCATGAGCCACACCCATTCAGCCATATTATAACACAAAGACTTTTCCAGGAACTAGTGAGATGTTAAAGTACTGTACCTGTTGCAAGCACAAGAGCTGGTTTGATCACCTCAATGGTGTCAGTGCAGAACTTTTCAAAATCTGGGATGCGTCTTGGGTCATGAAATCGACTAATGTGAATATCGGACACCTTGAATTACACACACACACACACACACACACACACACACACACACACACAAAAAGCGGTGTAAAGAAAGATATTTTACACGATCTTAGGGCTGGACTCTAACATTTTCAGCTCTTTCAGTATGACAGCTATAACGCAAGAGTGCAAAGTCTGACTCAAAGTTGCTGTGTTGAACCACCTTTTCACCCACCACTGGAACACTTCTGTGGACACTGACCTCTTTCTGTCAATCATTCAGAGAGTTCAACTGCCATATGAACTATCATAGTGCAACAGCACTACAAAGTCAGATGCATACATTGTATACAAGTTAGACTCAATTATTCACTATAAATAAAAGAAATATATATCCATTTCTAAACAGCTTCATTTCACTTAACTTGCAAGACCAAACAAAGCTAGCTAGCAAGACAGAATAACAGCCCACCTGTATAAACCAGAATATATTGCTCAAGTGTTCGCCGGGAAATGGTGGAGAACTCCCCTTAGATTCAGCTCCATCACCGACAGTCGGGTGCTGAACGCTCCGTTTAGGGTGCCAAGCCGTGTCATAGCTGTCCAGCACCCAGGAGGTGATGCACGCCAGGGCCAGTCCGAGGATAACCAGTGCACCAAACAGCTTCAGCATCCTCCTGTAGTGGCGAGAAAGGGGGGGGCTAGCTGCCGCCGTCTGTCCCGGACAGAAAAAGCTAGCTACTGGTGGAAACAGCTAAGGGCACGAATCACACTAACATTAACAACAGATATAATAGACTATTTAGCTACATGGCTAAGAGCTAAGGCTCAGACCGTTTCTGTCGCTGCCATCGCGGCCACAGGGGATGCATTGAGGTGCGTGGTTCATTCACGGCTCCGTTCAGCTGCCTTCAGAGGCGGAGGAGGAGGTAGCTCGGCAGGTTAGCCAGCTGCTAGCTTCCAACCTACCAGCTACCAACACAGCGCTGACCGGGTGGATGGGGAAACGTCACCAACAATGATGAGGCAGTGTTATGAAAGAAAGAGCTCCCACTCTGACACTGTTTTCCCAGTTCCGTAATTCTACCACACCTGCCATCGCGAGGACTTTCGAGAACACCAACACAATATCAACCTAGGAGAAAGTGTTTGTTTGGTTTTTTTTTGTTTTGTTTTTTTACATTTTATTTATTTTCTTAATGAGTATTTTTAAAAGACAATAATTACATTTTTTATACAATAATATTAAAATAATTATTACATATCAATCATAATAAGCACTCAAACACAATGCGCGATGCAGCCAAGTCATGGTTAATTTTAAATGTTGCCATTTAATGTAGAATATAGGCATCTAATCTAAAGGCATGACAGGCACTGGTCACAGATATCAGGCTGTCTGCAAATAAGATGACATTTATGACAGTGGCTGATGTTTGTCTGATGCATCACAGCAGTTTTGCACTGGCTAAATGTTCACAAAGATAGTGTGACAAAGAGCTGAAAGGCTTTAAAAAATAAATACGGAGAATTATTTGCTTCCCTGACACAAAAGAGAGAATAAATAACAAAAAGAAAAAAAGAACAAATATTTATCAGTACTGTCAGTGGGTATTAGCCAAGTTGTTATTTTATACATAGGTAACCCAAAATTTCACAGTTGGTACATCCTTGATGTGTTGAACCATAGTCCGCTTAAGCTTCCTCAAGGAGAAAGAAGAAATGAAAACCAAAGACAAATAAATCCTTAAATAAAAGAGAATCACAATAAAACATAATAGAATAAAATCATATCAAGAATAGAAATTGGAATAAGGCAACACATTTCAGTAATAATATTTAGGGGGGGAGATGGAAAAGAACAACACATATAAAAAGAAAACAAAGTAAAAATAATATAATTAAAATAAACCCAATAAAACTGCAGTTCAGTTACAGTGCATTGCATGATATGAATGACTAGTCCCAAATGTAATTGAATCAAAGTAGTGCAAAACAGGAAATTATTATGCCTCAGTTTCCAGATGAAGTATGTCCTCCATTCAAATTAAATCTATGTTTACTTCAGCTGTGCTGTATGTACACTGTAAAACAGTTGTTCTACAGCAATGCACTGTATTAGTGCAAGAATAATACAGCATATAGTAATATGCTGGACAGAATAAAATTGAATAAACTGTATTGCAGTCTTGCAGTTTCTCTGCAGATGGAGCTATATTAAAATCATTTTATACAGCTTAGATAAATAAACCTTACACTACATAAAACATGGATCTTTTATCCTTGTGCAGATAAAAGGGGCTTACAAACCACATTTTCTTAGCTTTCTGGTTCTCATCATTTTCCGGCTATGGTATAAAAAATGCATTATTTTATTATTCTAATGTGTAATATATATATGTGTAAAAGTTATGTGTAAAGTACTAGTGTGTTAACAGTGGTGAAATCTAACTCTACTCGAAGTACAAAACACAAACCTTTTTTGTGTTTTGTACTTCACATTTCAAAGCCAAGTATTGTACTTTTTAACTCCACTACATTTATTTAATAGCCATAGCTGCTTTAAAGATTTTCACATAAAAAAAACAACATACGACCATTTTATAAGACTTATTGTACTTTTAATTTTTAAAACAAATTAAATGCACATTGCTACTAATACTTTTGAACCTACATAAAATTTTAATTAAACCCCTTTACTTGTATAGAAAGGAGTTAAATATCTCATTACTTCTTTAACCACACAATATGAAGTGGTGTAATGTGTAGGCCTAGTTTGTTACAAGCTTTGACTACATCATCCAATTTGTCTGTGGTTCAGGCAACATTGTTTATACAGTGACCAACGAGAATACTGCACTTACAGTCATGTGGGAAAAAAAACTCTATGCATTCCTGAGAAAAACTAAGTACATCCCATGATTCAGTAGCTGTAGAACCACCTTTAGCATCAGAAACTTTAAGTATTGGTTTTCTGTATGACTTTATCAGTCTCTCATATTGCTGTGGAGGAATTTTGGCCCACTCTTCTTTACATCATTGCTTCAGTACATTGTTGGTATTTGTTTCTACACAGCTCTCTTAAGGTCCTGCCACAGCACTGCACATGGATTGAAGTCTGGACTTTGACTGGGCCATTGCAGCACCTTGATTCTTTTCTTTTTCAGCCATCCTGTTGTAGATTTGCTGCTGTGCTTGGTATCAATGTCTTGTTGTATCACCTAATTTCAGCCAACCTTTAGCTATTGGACTGATGGCATCATATTTCACTTTAGAATACTTTGGTATACAGAGGAGTTCATGGTGGCAGGGTGCCCAGGCCTGTGGCTGCAAAACAAGCCCAAATTATCACCCCTCCACCACTGTGCTTGACTGTTGCTATGAGGTATTTGTGCTGATATGCTGTGTTTGGTTTTCACTTAACATGGCGCTGTGTATTATGGCCAAACATCTCCAATATGGTCTCATCTGTCCAAAGGACATTGTTCCAGAAGTCTTGTGGTTTTATTCAGATGCAACTTTGCAAAAGCTATGCTGTGATGTTCTTTTTAGAGAGAAGAGGCTTTGTCCTGGCAAAACTTGCTACCTGTTCAATCTTTTTCTAATCGTACTGTCATGAACTTTAACATTTAAAATGCTAACTGAGGCCTGTAGAGTCTGAGATGTAGCTCTTGGGTTTTTTCATTTTCTCTGAGCATTGCACATTCTGAACTTGGGGTGAATTTGCTGGGACATCCACTCCTGGGAAGATTGTGGCATTGTGTTAATACAATAAATGCTCCAGACCAGCAGTTGGTCACATTTGCTGATGATCAATTAATCAAGTGCATTTGATTAGCAGCACCTGGCTGCTACTTACCCTCCTAATTCATATGGAAACAGTATGGCTTTACAAAGGCACCTGTGAAAATGTTGTTTTTCACGACTGTAAGTAGAGTTTTGAGGTAAATGTAAATTGTGTGTTTTACATTGTATACTTTTCAGAGTGGAAATTTGTTGTTTTTTGTATAGCTATCATTACAGACACCATCTTTGGCTTAATGCCGCCCCCTAGTGTTGATCGTGAGAACGACCGTTTTTATATGGGCGCATTCCAAACTAAACAGATTGTATCCTTTATAGTGTCCTCTAACACGACATAGATGTCTTGATTTTTAGCCTCATTTCTTATCTAAAACATTTCTGTTTTCCATGTTAGTGTAGTAACGTGTATACATGATAACATTCAGCACTCTGTTAGGCTGTAAAAACAAACACAGACGCGGTGATTGTCTACTTCGCGTGCGTGGAATGGTAAAGCGCGGAGACGAGCTTTAAAGAGCCCCCCCCCCCCCCCCCCCCCCCCCCCCCCCCCCCGCGCGCGCGCGCCCGAGCTGTTGCGAGGGGCGATCGAATCGGGGCCGCGCGCGCAGGAAGGCTGCTGATCACCACAGAGTCGTCACGTCACGGATCCGCAGCGACAGATAAAGATGCTGAGGTGACAGGCAGAAGGAGAAAACGGACGATCACACTCAGACATATCCACCCCCTCCCCATCCGCTCCTTTATTTCCAATCACCGACACCGCCTCTGGCTATGGACGCTTCGTTCGCTATGGGATTCCGCTCGATGTCGTCGATGCCGCCCCCAAACCAAAAGGATTTTTTGTAACCACACCCGGCTCTTCTTTGGATCAAGGGTTGTCAGCACAGACCTGAGGTAAGGATCCAGAATGCGGGGAAGGGGAGGTCGTGGCAGTCAGTGCCACGATTCGCCTCCTCGGTTCCCACCACTGTTAACACCCCTTGTTTGTCGCCTGCAGCTGCATGCATTTAGTTTGTTATCCTGGATGTTGTCAGAGCGTACAGTCAGCCGCGCCAGGCAGGATGGGTTTGCGTGGCCTGCGGATGGCCAATGTGCGTGGACGCGCCTGAGTAAATCTGCTGTGGCAACCAACTCGCTATGCAACAGCTCTCCACAGCAAAGCCGGTCAGTCATTGCAGAGAGGATTGGGGGGGGGTTCATTTTGCAGAGCAGTGTGACACATTTGTTGGGACTTTGCTGCAGCTTGTTATCTATCATATCCCATTGAAAACGATATAGAAGGGGTGATTGTGTTTCCTTTGTCACTCTGTTGTACACCAATAGCTCTTAAAATGAAGCATCAGAGGGAAGTATAGCTCCTTTGGTGAATGCATCTTTCATACTGGTGCCATTTTCCTATATACAAACACACTTTCTGGTCTGATCCTACCCAGCTTCCTCTGCTATGAATTGATAATTCTGGAGAGGAGCCTATGCTGGCTGCTCTCCAGTTGTCAGACCAGACACTTATTTTCATCCAGCGGCACATCTCCGTGTCCTACCACTGAACGAGGCCATTCTCGGATTAGACAGAAGATATTCTCACTGAATCCAGGTTTATACGCATGTATGCATAGCAGGCTTTTAGTGGCAGTCAGAGCTGATTTGTTGGTGGGGCGGGTTTTTGTGAGCATTTACCATCAGAATTCATTCTTAAGGAGGAGTCCTCTGCGCCAAGCTCACTCATTGACATTTCATGATGCTTTATGTAGCTGTAAACCCGCAGCTTCCAGCAGCCCAAAAGGGCAGAGGCGATGACCAGCTGCAGTCAGCAAATGAAAATGACACTGCACCATCGTCGCCATGGAGATGCTGGGGTCAGGAAGCGTGATTCATTATGAGGCAAGAGCTGGCTGTCATAGATGGGTTTTAATTTTTGGTCCAAAGTCTGCTTCTGGTGGGCTTGTTGTTTTCTCTCTCGTCATTGGTGGTGTCTTGTATGGCGGAGGAGGAGCAGAACCGTGCCTCTCTGGAAGGTGTTAGATTAGTCACAGTGTGAGGCAGCCTGGCTGGCTTGTGTGTTGACTTGTGCAATATGTGTACAAGCTTATGTTTGAATGAATGCTCGTGTATATATATTATGCAGAAATGATTGGCAGGTTGTATCCCAGCATCTTTCCTAGTATTCTGACTCACTTGTGTGGAGTTTCTGGGTCAAAGATCAGACTTTTGACTGAGTCGATGAAATAACAGAACTGCACCAAACATCCACTATTCACCCTCTGTCAACATAAATCAAGGTATCAAATAGCAGCAACCTCCAATTTGTGTATTAATTATTATTTGCTACAGTGTCTCATTCGTAATAGCCCAGCTGCGACCCCCTGAAAATGTTCCTGAAGGAAAGCACTAGAACGTGGGGTGACCTTGAAGTTCTGACACAGACCACCAGTTATTCAATCACAGAGCAAGTTGCTCATCCCTCGAGGTTATGAGCATTTTTGTGCAGCATGTTTGATCACCTGCTCTGTGATTTTGAATAATCTGCAATTAGGTCAATGTTAAGAATTCATTATTTCCTCAAAGAGTTCTCACCTGCTCAATCTCTGACTACAAAAACTTTTTGAGATGCCAGAGGAAGGCTTTAGTATCTGAGTTGTTCAATTATTTCGAAGAAAAAGGCTTTTCTATAAGTTTGGTTTAAGTTTAGCCGATATGGATTTAAAAAGATTGTTTTTCATCTTCCTGTTCCATTTTAATTTTGAATCTTGAACCAAGCACAACAAAAAGATTCAGGTTTTTTACTTTTCCAGAGTAGCTATGACCTGGACCAAAGGGAAATCTCTCAGTAACAATTAAATGGCTTGCCGTGAGATACTGTACAGATATTCATTGACCTCAGAAGATAAATCCTCAAGAATTCAGGGTTGTCTTTGAATTTTCTCCCGTGCAATCATTTAATTTTGAGTGAAACGTCTTAACTATTGCGTGGATTTTGAATTGCATTAACTATGATGTGCATCATAAATTTTTATTTTGGTACAATGCAATGGTATTCATGTGAGCGTCAGCTGTGCTTTGTGTTTGGTGTAGTAATTGGAAAATGGTAGCATGCTAAATGGTGACTGTGACCTCTGTTATTTCAAGCATGCTGACAACAAAATGACGAGCATGGCTGTAGACCAGACCATAGTGTAGTTACTTTGAAGTCTTTTGAGCTCAAAGAATTGTAAATTTGTTTCTAATCTGTTTTCTGTGTAACTCTAATAATGCTCTACTACTAAAAGGTTAACTCTTCTGAGTGTCTTATCTTCATTAAAATAACCCTAGTTTACCAAAAAAAAGAATTTTCTTAATACTCAGTCAACCAAGCTATTTTAGTGACTAAAGTAATTTTTAATGGCTCTATTTGTGTTTCCTTTATCAGTGACAGACATTTTAAAATGTTCTAATGTCATTAAATATGGTTTTCAATCATTTTTTATGCAGAAAAGGTTAAAATTAGGGTTAGGGATAGCCTCAAGGCTTCTCCAACAGTCAGTCTTGCTACTCTACATGTTTTAGTTCACTGCAAAACATTACAATGTAGTAATTAGTGGAAATTTTAAACAAAATGAAAGCCTATAACTTAAAAAATATACAAACATTACCCCATATAACTTTCCAACCCTGCACTGCAACTGTCCATACTGAACCACTTTAATGTCACCTGACATTTGCTATGCAGTTTTTATAACATTTTGTAAGTAATTTTAAAATATGTTTTTGCTTTGTTGATTTTGAAATGTCTAACTTTGTTATATAATACACATTTACTTAATACATTATGTAAATGAATACCTATTTTACTTTATTGTATTTATCTTGATTTCAGATGAGTTTTTACCTTATGAAGAAATTTGTTTTGTCACATTGTATCTTATTTTGTTGAGCTACATGCAATTCTATTCATTTAAACTATTTCTTACATGTTAGGAAATTCCCCAAATGTGGGATAAATAAACTATGTCTTATCTTATCTTATTATCCTTGCTACACCAATGGGCTAATTCCTGTAAAAAAAAAACTATGAAAAGTTGGAGGAGACGTAGACAAATTCATGGTAGGAAACATATATAAATATATATAAACATACAGCTGGGGTCATAAATGAGCCCACTCTGTTATGTGAAGGTTAAATATAGCTATATAATAATCTTCTACTGTTAGTGTAATGTAAGTCTATTACAGTAATTGCAAGTCATTAAAAGGGATTTATTCTGTCCAGCTGTGTCTTCCGTGTGTTGGATCTGTGCAGCTTCACCAAGGCCACCTTACTCCTGAGCCTTAACCCTGGGTCATATTTCATGCTCATCACTTTACTGTTATCTACTCTAACCACACTTCTCCCTCTTCCATGTCCCAACCTCACCAACATGCTGCTGTTGGGATTTGATTGCTTCCTTGATGTTAGGATCATGCCCCTTAACCAAATAGTGTTTTGAAGGCTGGTTGCATAACCGTAGACGCTCGAATGCCGTGTACAGAATGATGAATCAAAGCTGGGTTTGCTGTGAGTGTTTAAAGGCAGACTAAAGGAAGTAACCAGCGTGTGCTCTCCAGAGGAATGTTTATCTATGACACGGATGTTGTATAATTTAGGAACACACTCAGTTTTTCAAAGGGAAATTCCACTTGAACCTTGATGTATGCTAAAGGAGTTTCATGACAGCCTAATCAAATTATTAGCACCGCTTTTTAAATGAACTGTATTTTATAGAGATTTTATAAATCATTATTAATGACTTTTTAGATTAGCAGCCATGAATTAGAACATTTTTAGGCATCTCTGGAAAGTGTTTATCCTCCAGACGGGCACTTGTTTTTTCAGCTCTTTAATTCATTCACATTCTAGATAAACCTTTAAGGCATCTGCTCCAAAAGTGAGTTATTAACACATTATTAACATGTATATCTACAATAGTGCTGAAACAAATAATTGTTCCAGTCATTTTAAAGCAAAAAAAAAGCTGTCAGCTTCTCAAGTCTGTGATAGTAAGCTGACTATCTTTGTATTTTGGATGGTTGTTTGGACCAAACTAGCAATGAAACTATCTTATTATTTAATGCTTATTTAATGCTAAAAATTATTGTTACTTGCAGCTTCTACATAGAAAGGATAAAATCATTATTAAACATTATTAAAGACATAGACATACGCATCATATACATTTAAGGATCTGGTAAAGAGTGCTTGTCAAGTGGGAGGACAGGAAATAGTGGCTGATGATTAGAATGCATGAAATATATGGATAATGGCCTCAGGTTGCACATGAACTGGCAATGGCATTGCAGTGTAACCTTACTTAATGTGATGAACTATAAATATTATAAGCTGTCATACATATTTCTGTTGCCTAGAATTAAGAATAAACTATCTTAAAAACTGGAAGGAAATTAATAAATACATAATTTATAAGGGTTAGTCAGTGCTTTGCAATAATTGTATTATTTATTTAAAAAATGCTTTATGATTATAATGATGCATTTTTTTTGTTTCTTTTTTTCTTTTCTTTTTTTTTTTTTTACCAAACCAAGGTTCAATACTGGG
>VUQI01031719.1:24048-35153 GCA_015106735.1 Paratilapia polleni
TCTTTTCTCTACTGTCATTCTTCCTGCCTTTTAACCACCATGCCCTTTTTCTTTCCCCTCTCTGAGAAGAAAATCAATGGGCTGGGATCATGTTTACTGTCTAATGGCTTTGGCCTGGAGCATCATGGTCCTGTTGCTTCCTGAGGGAATTGGCACGTAACTTGAGATGGGCTCAACCCCAGCCCCCCAAACATTGCTGACCCGCCCGCTGTAGAGAGTAAACATTGACCAGCAGGCATATGAAAGATAAATAGTTCCTATTAAGCTCAGTTTAGATTTTTTCGTTCCATTGCTTTGATTTATTTCTACCCTTAAATAGGAATTTTGTGATGGTAAATGATCTAAAAAGTAGAATTTTTAGCATGAAGGTCTTGTCTGTATGCATGCAGTCACTGTTAGCTGAAGGGCTTTGGGGTGTGGCTGCAGCCAACCTGCCAGTGCAGCAATGTCCTTTGAGACTAGAGCACGCATGCATAAACACACACACAAACGCAAAAACACACAAGGTATCCATGCATGCATGTGTAGACCTGGTGTTACGTCCTATACCCTATAAATCAGCAGGGAGGTAATACAGAGAAGCTGCTGACGGGAGGGCAGGGAACCTGGAGATGGACGGGCAACAAAATATGGACACACACATCATTATGATTAATACAGCTAGCCCTCAACTTATGATCAAATATGTTGCAGATGTGAAGTGAGGGGAAGTGTCCTAAAACTCTCTTTGTCTTCGTTCTTCTCTTAGGTAAAGACCACGTGTGTCGCTTTGTGGGATGCGGTCGGAATGACCGCTTTAACTACGTAGTGATGGAGCTTCAGGTTAGTCCCACAGGAAAAGACTTGCTACATCACTCATTTCAAGTTTCTTTTAGAACCCAGTAAATCATTCATCAAGCAATGTCAAACATTTGCTGATTTTCCTGCTTTTCTGTGTTTTATATTATTGGAAATGTAATGTTTTAGGGGTTTAGATTGTTGGCTATACAAAGCAATCAATTTAAAATCACAATTTAAAGCTCTGGAAATGTGTGACTGGCCTTTTAGACAATTTACTCAATGATTAGCCAGCAAATGAATTAACAAATTAAGACAAAATTATCTGAAGAGTAATGATAACAACACATACAAAGGAAAAACTTTTAATTTCTCTATTAAACATCTTTACAGCACTTGTTCTGCTATCATCACTAGCTTATGTTGGGTAATGTTACCTATGTCAAATAGTCAGTGTGCTATGTCCGACCACCCCGAGTATTTACTCTGACCTTGATCTAACTTTGGACTGTTGGCTGAGAGATATCATGGCGAGCTCTTACTGAATGTTACTGTTATACAGAAGTTGGTTACATGAAACCAAGGCAAATAAATATTTTAGAAAATTCTAAAAATACTGCCGGATGTAAATAATTTAGCAATTAACATACAGTATATGCAAGTAACACAGAAATATGGGCAAATGAACAGCACATATCTGTGCTGCATGTAACAGAGTATCGAGCAGAAAAAGGGATATATAGCAAAAATGCTACTCTCTGGAAACTCAGGCTGCAGGCTGTCGATATACTGCACCACATTTTGTGAATTGTAGGTGTCAGATTAGTTTTAGTCATTGCCCACATGCAGCCAAGTCCTGATCAGAAATTCATAAATGCATTCTACTTGAATTTGATAGTAGCTGGCCGCTGGGTGTTTTGAATGTGTGGTCTGGTTGTGATTTGTACAACCATGCCCACAGGAATGGAGAATTTTACTGCACTGCACTGACTCCCGACCACACCGTGTGCTTAATTATAGCTGATGCATGCAGCTGAATGCATGTTTTACCTCACTCTTGGCTTGTTTCCTATTCACTGAACATATCGTATTTAACTACTTTACTGCATCATTTTCAAAACATTATTTATTAGTTTCATTTAGTTTAGAATAAAAGAAAAGCAGCACCTCATTTAATTTTTGGTCATTTTATTTATCTTATTTACTATATTTGTTAGGTTCATTAGAAGTCACACTCAATGAGGGGATTTATCTGACAACTCTGTCTCTACACTAAGAAATCTTTTACTTGGTCCTTTAGGGTCGAAACTTGGCCGATTTGAGGAGGAGTATGCCTCGAGGAACATTCAGCATCAGCACCACCCTGCGTCTGGGGCGCCAGATCCTGGAAGCCATAGAGAGCATCCACTCTGTCGGCTTCCTGCATCGTGACATCAAACCGGTGTGTAGCAGGGAGCTGGGTGCAATAGAAGAAAAATAATATGTTCTTTAATCTTATTTTATTCCCTAGCACATACAGTATGTCCCCACCACATATTCATGCACACATAGTAACAATTTTATTTCTATTGTTGTTGCACTCTGTCACTGACGTAGTTTTTGTTATTGGCTGCTGGTGTTGTCGCTGATTCAGTACTTTGCTTTTTGCTTACGGTAAGTTGGCTCAGCATCAGTGCTGGCTAAATGCCTCAAAGTAACAGAATGTAAATATTGTTTTTCTTCTGAGCTACTGTCTTAAATTATATTCCATCACTGGAACACATTTGTCATCTGAATATGGATATACTGTAAATAAAAATTACATTTTATTGCGCATACATTTAATACCTAATCAAGATATCTCTCAATCTCCTTTCCACTCACCTGTTTCTGCTGCAGTCCAATTTTGCTATGGGTCGCTTCCCCAGCACCTGTCGTACCTGCTACATGCTGGACTTTGGTTTAGCTCGCCAGTTTACCAACTCTTGCCAGGAGGTTCGACCTGTAAGTACCTTCTCTGTTACCGCACATATACTGAGTCTGAAGGAGCGGTGTGTAGGATTTAGCGGCATCTAGCTTTGAGGTTGAGGAGTACAACCAGGTGAAAGCCCCATACCTCACCCTCCCCTTCCAAGCATGTAGGAGAACCTATGTTGTTTGTTAAAAATGCCAAGCATAAAAAAGGCACCTAACTCAAGGGATGAACCAGTGTTTTGTCTACACCTAACAGACAACTTAGCAAAGAACTCATTTTAAATTGTATCAGTAGGCACTTTGTTACTAACAGCCTGTCACAAAAACACATAATTTGTTTCCATTTCTTTAGTTGAACCTATGAAAAATGCCAGATAACACAGTTTGACAGGTATAAAATAGTATTTTTGCACCAACAAGGTGATTCCCAAAGAGCTATTAGCTGAAAACTTGGTATATCTCGCCATGATTTGCAGTGTGTCCTTAAAAAAGTTGAGTAAACTGGACAAGTGGAGGACAAAAGATGAAGTGGCTGGCCTAAAAAACTATCTACAGCAGATGAGCAGTATCTGAAACGCATGTCCTTAAGTCTCTTGAGTCTAACCATAAACAGATCATCAGTATCAGGATTTAATGTTATCTGTCTTTATTTGTCAGCCCCGTCCAGTTGCAGGGTTTAGGGGAACGGTCCGATATGCATCTGTCAATGCACACAAGAATAAGGTCAGTACCTGCCAAGTATGTGATGGCGTTTTTGTTTTATCTGTGATGCTGTCCTGCATGCGTCTTCCTATCCTCCTCTTTTTTGTCACAACTTGATGACAATCAAATATTATTAATTACTGTTAATACAAAGTTGGTTTAATTTTGCAGGAGATGGGACGTCACGATGACCTGTGGTCTCTCTTCTACATGCTGGTGGAGTTTTTGGTCGGTCAGTTGCCGTGGAGGAAGATCAAGGACAAAGTAAGGACAACCAAAAACTAAATCAGCTCTGTCCAGGTGGCTCCAAGTGATGATATAACGGATGTGTGCTTGTTTATTTTAGGAACATGTGGGGAAGCTGAAGGAGACTTATGACCATCGGCAGATGCTCAAACACCTGCCCGCAGAGTTTGGTGTGTTCTTGGAACACATCTCCAGCCTTGACTACTTCACCAAACCTGACTACCAGGTGACGATGGCATCTGATTTGGGTTTAATAAAGAGTGAAGTGAAGAGTGAATGCCACTTGACATTTCAAAGTTAATTTCTCAGTATATGATCTAGAAAGATCTACATAAAGTTATGCCTATGTGGGGTTTTTTCTGTCGAATTCTGTCCTGAATAAAAACTCACAAATAGATTGATTATAATGAATTGATGATTATGTATTTTTGTGTTGTTGCAGCTGTTGATGTCAGTGTTTGACAACAGCATGAAAACCTACAATGTTGTGGAAAATGACCCCTATGACTGGGAGCGGACCACTACAGATGGCACCCTGACAATTAGTGCCAGTACCACAACACCTCAACATCACACTCGCCTTACTCCAGCACACATGGGGTATGTTTGAAATGAATACACATAGAATTTTTCAGGAATTATTTTGCTTTTTATTAAATACAGAAGCATGTTTTATGAGGTTTATTTTCAACAGCTCCAGGTGTGACTTCATGCTGGCTCCCTTTTTATAGCTTCAGAGACATTTAAAGTGTGTGTACCTTTTGTTGTTGCAGTATGGCTAATGCGTCCCTTATCCCTGGCGACCTACTGAGAGAAAATACAGATGAGGTTCTGCAGGATGAGCAGCTCAGCGACGTGGAGAACAACCCCGCTCCCGAGCGTCTGCCGGGCTCTCCCCTGCACCCACACCGCAACCAGGAGACTGATGTCTGGGAGGAGCTGGATCGGAACCGTAACCGCATCAGGACAGCTGTCTGGAAGGTAAAACACACAGGAATAAACTTTGTTCACATAAGAGGAACTGAACTCCACCTAGCTCTTTGGCAAATAAGTTACAATGAACAAAAGCACTTCCTCCCACAGGCAGCAACAGAGGAGGAACACAGCAACAACCAGGGCAACCTAGGGCACCAGAGCCCTTATGCTGGGCCAAGCCTGGGTTCCCCTGTCAAACTACACTCTGAGGTGGTGGCTTCAGACCGTGATGGCCCTCTGCTGAGGAAACTCCGCAACATCCACAGCTTTGAGCTGGAGAGGAGGCTTGGCCTGGAGTCCAAGCCCAGTCCAGAGCGCTTCGTGGATGCGTGGTAAGTCTACATTGTTTACTTTGTTATCTAAATTCACCTATGGGTAGATTAGAGGGTTGATTGTTTGCATTTGTCTTGTGTCTGTTCAGTTCAGCAAAGCAGCAACTAGGCACCCAACAACAGGAGAAGGAATCTAATGGAGCTGCAATCATCCCAGTAACTCAGGCTCAAACTGTACCTGCTGGGGAGCGTCCTGATAGGGTTTGGCACTATGATGAAGAGTTCATATCTGGTGGTGGTTCTCCAAAGCCAGCTTCCCCTGGATCGTTGGAGCAGGGAGAGGGGGCAGCCAGCAGTGGGGGCTTTGTGGCCCTCAATTTGAGCTCGGGGAGGCAGGATATTGACTCAAGGGAGTGGGTGATGGTGGAGCGGCCTAGTGGCTCCCCAGGAGCCAAGGCTAACACCAGCCCATCGGAGGAGGATGAGGAGCCGGAGGTGCTCCAACCAGAGGAACAGTCTCCTGGGTGGGAAAAGGGCAGCCAAAGCCCTAGCTCTGGCAAAGCTAAACAAGAAAGCATGGCTTCTTCCAAAGGAAGTGTAAAAATGGACAAGTTGGAGCTTAGTGTGGGCCCTGCAGGGGCCTTACCCACTATCACTCCAACCAGCCCAGCCGAAGCTCTGGCTGAGGGAGTCCTCACTCAGGTAAGCCCTTTCATTTCAATGCCATCTCATAACATGGCATACATGATACTGACTGTAGTCAGCATTTTACAAAGTTAAAAAGCTGCACAGAGTCAGAGTTCTAGGTATAGAACTTCAATGCTAATATCATACAACAATCAGAGTTTCACCAGCTGCATCTTGCTGTGGTTTGAAGCTAAATGTTACTGCTTTATGTCTGCTCGCCTCTTCACTTGTGTGTATTTGTTAGAAAAAGATAGTTGTGACACAACTCTGAGCTTTTTATCAGATCACAGCATGGGAGAAAGAGGGCTTATGGCTTTGAAATTCACTTTCATTTGCAGCGGATATAATGCTCAATTTTACCTGATTTGCAGGCATTTGTGTTAAGTTGGTTTATTTTTGTTCTTTTTTACTTCTCAAATTAAATGTTTGTTTTCCAAAATATGCTTTGATTTGCTCAGCTTGAATTAAGTTTTTGCTATTTTGCTATTCATAACATCCCAGCAGCCCATTGACTCCAGTTCTGTAATTCTGCTCAATCTATGAGTTTACCTTTGACTGCTTTTAGTCAAAGTGTTGAGCAGCATTGTTAATTACAAAGAGAATCGACATGCTGACTTTCCCCTCACTCTCTCTACAACCAGAATTTCTACATCCAGGTTGAAAACATACACTGCCTTACCAAAAATGCCCTGACTGGTCTCTTTCTTTCTTTACTAGCATACACAAAGTTTTTTTCTTTCGTCACTTTAAGCTCTACGTCCTGCTCCCCACCAGTGCAGCCTGCTTGTCCCACCCACCACAGTACTTCCACTATACTTCCTCCATCCCTCACAAATCTCACAACCCCTCCTCTCTCCACCTCCCACTTCTTTCCCTCCCATCTCTTAGCTCCCTACCTCTCCTCCATCTCTGCCTGAGGAGGTTGCAGCCCGGACATCCAGCCCCATCCCTCTGCGCTCTCCCAGCCCTCACACCCTCCTGACCACCTTGTCGGACCCACTGCACCAACGTCAGCTGCCAGCCATGAGGCGCAGCCAGTCTGCCGACCAGCAGCAGCAAGAGCGCCCCTCCTCTTCCTCCTCCTGCCACGCCTCCCTACCTCTACCACCAAACCCTGCCCCCAGCACCCGCTCACCCAGTCGCAGGAAATTGCCAGCCATCCCTGCAGGTGCTGCCAACACCAAGTTTCCCTCAGTCATTCGCATCACTCGTGCCCAGCTTCAGCAGGTGATGAGCCCGTCACAGTCCTGTAAAAACAGACCTCCATTCAGCTCCCTCTACTCTCTACATCAGTAGCAATGTGCTGGCCGTCAACATTTTTGTTCTTTCAGTTTTTTTTTTGTGTTTAAGTTGCTGGTTTCGGCTTCTTTGTTCATTTGGCTTGCTTTTTGTGTTGCTGTCAGGCAGCTCTCTCCAGAAACCATGAGGGGCATTGTGCAGGCCAGACAGAGCATGGGTCAGATGTGTCCTTGTGTCTGGACATGTGTTCTTGTGATCTGAATAGGGTTTGTGTGTTTGTCTGATTGTGGCATGTGTGTTTGGAATGTCGAGTCATGACTACAGGTTGCATGGTCTCTTTTGTTTCAGATCGTCTTTGTCCTCTCTATCTTTCTCTTTCTCTCTCTCTCCCTGTATTTGTTCCTCACCCTCTCTTCGCTGAAGCCCCCTGCGAAGTTGCGTGAACGTTTCCTGTCCTACTTGCCGGTTTAGTACTCACAGCTTGACTGACACTGCCATAGCACTTGTGTGTTTCGGTCTGATAATGGTAGCTATGGTATTGCATGCTGTTGCCAAACTAATCACCATTTATTACCACATATTATAAAATTCTTCTGTGTTCACACATCTGCATCAGGCTCTTGCTGCAGATCTACAGCACAACCCGACATGTTGTAGTCTATCAGCAACAGACCTTTGACAATTAGAATACTATTGCCACCTTTAGTGGGTTTTTTTTTTTAAACTTAAATAACACCTGTGTCTTTTTCTCTTCCCTCCCGTGTCTCCACCTCTTCCTCCCCTCCAGCTGACGGCTCAGCGTCCCTCTGGGCTTTCCTCCCAGTCAGGCTCAGACAGTGCTCCACAGTGTCTCCTGCTGGAGAGGCGTGGTGGAGCTGAAGCTGAAGCTCAGCAGGTTCAGGAGCACACAGTGGACATCAGCTCCCCGCAGGACCATGTGCCCACCCATCCAGGGTCACCAATAGACCCCCAGGCTGAGACGCTGGTCAATGGAGACAACCATACCAAAGCTCAAAGCCCTGTCCCGAGCCGCATGTCTTCCCCACGCTGCCCTCGTTCGCCATGCTCGCCTCCTCCATGCTCACCATCCTCCCCTCGCTCTCCTCATTCCCCTCGCAGCCCTGTGTTTGCCAACGGCCGTCTTTCCCCTCCTGTCAACAACCAAAGGGATTTAAGTAATGGAGCTTTATTCAAGCTAAAAGACCCTGAGAATGATTCTGTCCCCACTCCCTGTGTCACAGAGCCTCAGCTAAAGGGGGAGGAGGGTGGAGAAGTGAACCTGACCCCAGAACAGACCACTGGCCCAGCCTCCTCCTCCCCTCTCGCTGCCCCCCGTAAGGACCCTAGCCGCAGGCAAAGTCGAATCCCTGTGCTGGAGCCCTCTGCCCTCCTGGAGCTCCCTCCACCGGGATCTGCCAAGGAAAAACTCCTACAGAAGAAAGCTAGCCACCAGGGCCCTGTTCCCTCTCCCACTGCCTCGCCATCCCTCTCTGATAGGCGTGGTCCAATGGTAGCCTCCCTCGCTAGGGATCCACTGTCCTCCACCTCTGACCGCTCTCAGGAAGAGGACTCTCTTATGGCCTCCCGTTCTGACCGCCAGGGAGACGATGCTCCGTCTCTCTCCTCCTCCTCCAGCCCGCTGTCCCGCAAAAGCAGGATCCCTCGTCCCGTTCTTGCAGCCTCTTCTGCTGAGCAACTGGCTTCTCAATTCATGCCGCGTCCACCCCCTGGAAAGCCACCTTGCCGCCCCACAGTGGAGGGCAGGTAATTTGTTGGCTTGCATCTTTTACTTTCATTAATATACTATAAAACTGAGTAAAGATTCAAACGTTTACTGTTATCAAAGCATTAAAGATGAACGGCATCCCAGGAGCAGCCTGAGGACATTAAAAATATTATAAAACCAATAGAAAAGATATTACACAAAAATTATTTTTTAATCATATTTGCTGTCTTAATGATAGTGAGATTAGAGGAAGGATACCACTCTGTTTTATAATAGTGTCTGTTTATTCAGTCTTTACAGTGCTGGAACTATTTGCTGGATACAGTGACTTCCTGTAGTATTCCTAGCAAAGAATAGTTTCAGCATTTAACACCGCTTAAAACTAGAAACTTGCTATTTTTGCAGTCTGTCTGTGTACAGATAAAAGAACAAACAATAAATGTAACAGGTATGCAGGAAATGTTGACCCTTTTATTTAATTCATTGCAAGAAAGTTTGATTCAGCTCCATTTCCTGGTTTGCTTTGAAATATGACTTGCTGTTCTTCACGCCTCTCTCAGGCTTAGGCGTTACCGCATCCGAGCTGGCAGC
Organism: Paratilapia polleni; assembly: GCA_015106735.1. Lineage (NCBI taxonomy): Eukaryota > Metazoa > Chordata > Actinopteri > Cichliformes > Cichlidae > Paratilapia > Paratilapia polleni. The sequence goes on from VUQI01031719.1 coordinate 33,217, forward strand.
ACCAGTGACTCAGATCTCCTGACGTGTCTTGCTCAGCTGATGCATGGCTCCCGTGGCTCCCCCCTTCACCACCGCTCCTCAGCCCAGCACGGGGGCTCCAGGATGGGCATCTGCAGCCTGACGAGCTCTCCGCACCACCACCGCAGCTCGAGCGCCTCCCCTCGCAGCTCCTCCTCCCTGCAGCGCTCGGTCAGCTCCTCGCCCTCCCGCCATGAGCACCGTGGCGGCGGGGGAGGGGGTTGCTTCGGCCGCAGCCGCTCACCTCCTAGCTTCTCCGGCTCGCCGCCTCCCCGCCGCTTCTACCCCCACCACCAGGAGACTTGCTGTAGTCGGCAGGCACGCACGGTCCCGTTCCACCTGTCCAGAGGAAAAGGCTGCAGCCGAGAGGGCAAGTGCTCCAGCAAGCTGAGCAGATAGGTCCCCACCAAGTTGCGTTGCCATAGCAGAGGATCAGAAGTTATAATAGGATAGACATCAGTCAAGATAAAAGCCTGAGTCTTCCTGTATGATTTAGTAAAACAGTCTGAACTTTACGTGTCTCACAGCTTCTCAGTCTTCTCTTCCCTCCTTCTGTTTGCGCACAGGCTTGGTCATTCAGTATGTGCCCAGCTTTCAAATGCCACCCCAGTGATTTTTGTTTTGCACTAAGGCTGCCAGATTTGTGAAAAACATATTTAAAAAAGAATTTTATAAATCTTTGTGGCAGAAGCTGAGATATCTCAGTCCACTGAGCTCCGAAAAATGCTGCATTTCCCAAAACCTACAAGCGTCTTTCATGACCTTGTGATGGCAGAACCTGAGAGGACATCTGTTGTCAGTCTGTTCACGGGCTGAATGATGATGCATGCCTAGCAAAATGAACTAAAATTGGTGAAGTGCCCCTTTATGATAACTTACTAAACATACGATGTTGTGTCAGGGTCTTCTTTTTATGTTTACTATCATGCTGGAGAGCACAACAGTGGAGTTACAGATTTAAACAGTACAGGCAGCACTATAAGACACAAATCAAAAGTTAGTTGGGCCATTGGGCACATAAATAAAAGTTACCTGATTATTCAACTTTGATCTATCCTGCACCATAATATATAATAACTTATTTATCCCCAGTATTAATGCACTTGAATCATAATGATGGAATTTGCAACTTCAAATATTGGCCTGGGGTTGACTCAGATATCTCCTCTGCTTTTGGAGATTGCAGGCAGGGTATAATGTCTTCTTTATGCTAAATGTGAATGCATAAAGGCAGAATTTGTGTACAGTTGTATTTATTGAGATATTTATTTTGATGCTTAGCAATGCTTACGACTCCTATCCTCTCCTGTGCGATCGTTGACGTGTGGTTTTTGTGTCGCTCGCATTAGTTTAGTGTTTAAGCGAGGGCATTGCTCAAAGTGACCCTTTATACAATCAGTTATGTAAAGTGCGTGAGGACACACACCTTTTTGTGCCTACTGTGTTGCCAAGAGGGAATCTAAACGTCACACTGGATGAAGGAAATAGAGGTTAGACTAGTGAAGTTTTAGTAGCAGTAGTAAGTTTAAACAACTCAAGGTGCATTACTGATGAGTAATGTTCAGACACAGATGTTTGTCTTAGCGTGTGCCTTGGCACTTCAGGCAGCTTGAGGATTCACTCTGGTGTGTTTGTAATTAGGAAAAAATAAGAGCCAAAAAACAGACTTGTGCCAGCGGTTATAAGACAACCCTTTTCATTCATTTATGTAGAAAAGGTAGCAACACAAATGTTTGTAAATCAAACACAATTTGAGCAGCAGTTTACTTAAGGACAAAGTAGCTATTATTTGTAACAGGAAATATTAGCTGTCCTGTGTATGTACCAGGCCAGTGTTTGAGATAAAACTCTGAACAAATGTGAATTTCAGACCTCAAAAAACAAAAAAAAAAAAAAAAAAAAAATTTTTTCAAATTTTA
>VUQI01031725.1:0-10228 GCA_015106735.1 Paratilapia polleni
TCTCTCTCTCTCTCTCTCTCTCTCTCTCTCTCTCTCTCGTCACCTACAGGTCCCACATTGTTTTTGTAAAGCTCAGGGAGATAAGCCTCCATCTTTCTCTTGTTTTGTTTTGGTTTTTTTTTTCTGTTATTTTTGTATTTAGACAACTCTTCTCAGTGACGATTACAGAAGCTGTAAATAAACATTTGAATTTGCTATCCAGTTGTGAGTCTGCTATGACTTCCATGTTTATGGTACAAGGAAATGACTGTTTTTACAGGGGTAATCCTCCAGCACATTTGAAGTACTTTCCAAGAGACTTTACTTCTGTGTTTACTTTCATTTTCCTTTGTTAACCCCTACCCCCCTTTTCTCCACTCACTTCACCTGCAATGGTTAGAGAAAAGCAGTATTACTTCCTGCTCGACATCTTTCACATACAGAATCTTTCTCTCTCTCTACGAAAACAGATGCATGTATCAAATATGTGTGTGTGTGTGTATATATAGAAGCGAGAGCAGGCCACATGCTACTTCCTGCCTTCAGCTTGCACACACTGTTACACCTAGTAAGAACAAAATCTCATTCCTGAACACTGAACAGCTTTCATTTTTCTAAGTTCATAAAAATGGCATATTTGAAATGATAACGTAACCGTATCCAGCAGTATGGAGAACGGTGGGTTTATCTGCCAATCCTTTAAAGGACTTTACCATTTCTGAAAAATTAAGGATGGAACACTGTTTTAGTCTGGGGAAGCAGCTCCTCATGCACTACCCATAAACACTCCACAATGAAACAAGGCTAACAAAATGTGGTTGAGTAGAAAAGCTCTAATGGGGAACTGGGGGATTTATGGGACTAAACAAAAAGCTTTCTGATCACTGTTACAATGGAAACTTCTCAGGTGATTTGCTGCTATGTGCTGTATTTGTGACCTGCTAGGTCAACTTTGATTGCCTAGTACTGGGAATAGTCCATCAGAGTTGCTGCGGCAGGGCCTTTGGGGGCCAAGGGCCTGATATATTGGCCAAGGTGGTACTCCCAGGGCCTTAGGGCCACTTCCTGAAAATGGAACAATGAAAGGTCATTCTATGCCGCTTCCTTTTTCCTGGAAAAAAAATGGAGCATAAAGAGTTATTAATACCCCCAAGCTGATAATGGTGGTCGGCAGCAGAATGTGCATGTCTGGCCCAGGAAGACAGTGTGTCTGGTTCTGAATAGACTAGAAAATGAATGTGCTTTGTGACATTCTTAATCGCTGTTCCTTGATCTCAGTGGAAAAAGTCATGAGGTCATGGAAAGAAGAAATCACAAGAAGTTAGAAAAGGACAACTACAGTCCTTAGAGAGTCTGACTGAACTTGGATCCAACTACCCAATCATGTGACGTCAGCCGGAGACCTCTGAACTCTACAGCCTCTTTCAAATACTGCTGAAGAAAGCAATATACTTCAGGTTTAATAAAGAAAGGTCCTGTGTTTCTGAGGTTAAGGGAGATATGAAAGGAGGCCCTGCAGCATCTTTCCATGGCACTTTGACATTTTGAGCAGTTCCTTTTTTCAGCTCTTTTTCTTCAGCCACTTCGCAGCTGATTACCTCAGTAAGGAAGCTTTGAAGTTAGACTTTTTGCAACCCTGTAGACTATATTTACTTCTCCCCTTCAAACCTAATGGCGACAACAAAACTGAGAGTAGGGAATTAATAGTTTTATATTTATAACAGATATACTTTTACTTTTATGAAAGAGTGCATTTCCTTCTCTCATTGGGACAAGTCATGGTATGACTGTGGGAATTTTTAACTGTAAAACCTTAAAATATCACTTTAAAGTGCTAAAACTAATTCCTCATTCTTTTTTTTTTTTAATATGGCTAATGCTGAGAAGTAAGAAAGTGAAAGTACATGATTTAACAACGTTTGAGTCAGAATGACTTCTTATGTTGCAAAGCCACTGTGAATTAAACCCACCAATAAACACATCTAAAGCTCACAAACATCTTGTTGGCTGAATCTGTACAAAAACCTACAACAATAAGCTAATTCAGCACTAGCTTCAACTTCTAATTTACTGTACAAGCCTGATGATGGTATCAGTAACCCTGAGCAAGAAAACAAGAAAACAAAGTATTTCCCAAAATGTGCATCCTTTGTGTTAAACTCTAATAAATATATTCTATGCATACTTTTCCCCTTACATTTAGCTGTGGTTTGTATGACTTTAACCACCTTTATCTTGTGTCTCTTGAGTCAAAGTAATTTCTTTACACTGTAAATCTTTGTGTTAACTGTAGTGTTTGTGGTCAGAGGTGACAGCATTCATTTTGCAACTGGTAAAAAGACTGCTCAGTGAGAGTCACTGAGAACTCAGTGACATGGGGGAACGGAGTGTGTCTCGCACACCATTGTTGGCATGGGACGCAGTATCTTTAAAAGTGTGTGAGAGCGTGTGTGCCTGGCTGTGTATTAAAACTGCTGTCAGAGTCCTCTGAGTGAAGTCACTGATAGCTCTTCTAGCTCATTCTTGGAATTCTTTCCAATGGAAACAATCCCATCGCTGATCCCGGTGTGTCAGCAGAGTCTGACCTGCCAACCCCTGAATTCTCCCTGACTCCCAGCTATAGTCCACATTAACACTGTTTCACTGTCACTCTATAAACCCACATCAACCCCCTTTATTTCCTAAAACATAATCCCTGCTTTTTATGTCATGAGGAGAAAAATAATGTTTACCCCTTTTTTCCCAGCACCCCTTTACATTTGCCCTTTTTACTCCAGTTTGATTGTTTTCTTGTTCTTTTGCTCTCCCAGATTTTTTATCCCATTCTGTTGTTCCAGCAACATTCCCATACTTACACAACAGTAAAAATGTTCTCTGCATTCCCACAGTTCAGGTTTTGTTTCATTATAAACAGTGCCCTTACTATTTTAGTACTGCAACCTTACTGTATAAGCCACTGAGTTTTATTCTTTGTGCTCATGCATAACCGTGCCTGTGTGTTTGTGCTAAGCTTGCAAACGGGTGCATGTGCTCGGAGGTTTTACGTTTAATCGTGTCTGTTATTATGAGTGCCATGTGCGTAAGGGAAAGATTCTTTTCCCATGGTTCCTCAAGTGTGAGAAGAAAGTAGAGCTCTCAGGACATCAAGCAAAAACTCTGATAGTTATTTATAACCTGTCTGGAGACGGCCCACCAAGCGTAGACACATATCTGGCACTGTCAACAAGGGAAGAGCTAGAATAAGATACACGCAGAGGCATACAACAAGATGGGAGGATTACAAGGTGAAGGAGTCAGGGGAGTAAAACGAAGGATGTTGAGGAGGGAGAGCATAAATAACACCTGCACTGTGACATTGCTAAATCACAGGTTAAAGACTTGTCATCTCTCTTGGTGGCCAATTTAGATAAGGCTCAGTAAGATAAGGTACCGTAGTAAAATGACACGTGTGATCCTGCTCAGTGCCATTATGCCCTAATAAAATGTAACCAATGTACTTTCCAAATGACACTACACAGATTACAACACCACAGATACATGTGATACATTAAAATGAGAACAGAAGACCATAAATTGGTATTTGAAACAAATCCTGCATCCCTTCACAGATAAATGGAATCAGACGAACTCAACACTGCAAACCTGCTCTCTGAAACTCATCAGACAAGATATAATGCAACAGTTGGATTCCCAGCCAAAGCCCATAGGACTGACGAGTCAGAGCACCCTGGGACTCAGTCCTCTGTTTAACAGTGATGTAAGGTGCATCTCCATCTCGTCCTACAGCTTTTAAAGCTCTGCTCAATACAAGACCGCTGGCATCCACTTTGTGCCTTAGTTTTGTGTGTTAATGTGCTAAGCCACAGGCTGCTGCTCTTCCATAGAGACCAGAGTGGAAAAAGTGAGGACAGAAAGAGAGAGGGGGATAGGACTGGGGAAAATAAAAATAAAAATGGAGTGACAGCAATGTGTATGTGTTATTACAGGTGTAAAGCTGAGACATGTCAGTGTGAAGAGGAAGTGAAGTGAAAGGGAAGAGGATTTAGGTTTAACCATCCCCTCTTTGAACAACCAAAAAAGCACAACAGGTCATCAGAGGCAAGAATGTTATATAAAAAACAAACCAACTGGGTTTTTTTTCCAGTAAAACCTCATTAAAGGACTATCAATAGACTCCATTTAAAATAAACCAAAACACAGCATACTATGCCTAAAAAGTCACTCTCTCTCCCACATGGACTTATGTAAGTGGAATGGCATGTCTAACCTAAATCAATGTTGTTGCTCATGTCAACATTTATCAGTCAATTTGATCATAACTTTCACTGTAAAAAAAAAAAAAGACGACGAAGTAACTATGCTTACCTCCCAAGTTGTCTTTTATCAGCAAACAAGTGTTCATGTTTTGTTTTCCATGGATTACAAATACTCCTTTTTTTTTTTTTTTTTTTTTTTTTGTTTTTATCTCTCACATCACAAACGGAACCTTTCAAAGGCAGCTTTTGACATTTTTGAGACTCCAAAAAGGTCAAGAAGAACTGAAGCTTTGCTCTTTCTTGCTCTAAATTCTCACTTATCATATAATCAACATTATGCTACTGATCTGAAATTATGAAGAGTGCAACTATATCTACCTTTAACAGCTTAAAGAATGAGAGTATGTAGTACATGGGGCAGTGACACTGGTAACAGGTGAAATATTTATGATCAATATTTATCATAAAATATGATGGTAAGTGAGGCAAAACTTCAGATTTGACAGACTTTTTATAAAGTTTAATTTAAAGTGTTCATTGAGCGTGTGGTTTTGCTAAATGAACTTCAGCTGTCTTAAAGCTTTTTACCAGAATCCTGACCCTGTTAGACTGAGGTTTGAATTGGAAGTATCTACCTGTGTTTGTCACTTTCTAATTCATCTCTCCTGAGTCTAAAATGACATTGTAGCACTCCTCGTTTCAGAGCAGCAGGAGGTAACGTTTCATACGTGAAGTTCTTTGTTCATCGTTGCATTAAATTTGTTTCTGCTTAGCACCAAAGCTCCCGTGGCTCACCTGCATGGTACTGTTCTGAACCATCTCTTTCCTGAAGTTATTACTGGACATTCTTGTGCTTTTTTTTTTTGTCCACACCAATGCAAACAATTATTTGGGTAAGAAGAAACAAATTCAGTATGTGAGACTGAGATTAAGAGTTAAATTAAGAAGCAGACAAACAAACTGGGAGGAAAATACAGTGACTAAAAAAAGCACAAGAAACTTTCTGTGATGATTTGGTACAATGGGAGATCATTATTAGGTTTTAGTTTATGTAAGTTATGTTTGATGTTTTCAGCTCTTTGCCTGTTTTCCTATTTAAAAAAAAATGATGTAAAATATTGCATTATTTGAATAAATAAGAGATCTGCTGTTTATTACTGTTGTGGTTTAATCACATTTTCTGTGTCTAAAGTAAATTTTAGAAATGTCCTAAAAGAAAAAAGTGCTGCCGTTACAACCAGACCAAAAAAAACAAAATGTATGCAACGGCCACACAGTAGAAGGACTTGACACTTGATGTGGACATGAAGCAGGACATGGACTCCTCTTGAAGAACGTGACATGGGACTGGTCTCAAATTACTTTTGACTTGACCTGGACTTGACTGGAATGACTCGAGATTTGATTTTGACCTGTCTTGAATAACTTGTGATGTGAGACTTATAATAATTTTAAAGTTGAACCTAAGATCCTGTTTGGAAGGAATTGATATTAGAGTTGCAGTCATCCTGACACATGGCTTGAACTCAATAATTTGAAGCTCATTTTGGATTTGACTTGTCTGGACTGACTTAAGATTTGACATAGGTTCCTTTTGTCAGATAATGGAAGACTTTATTTAGACTTAGACTGAAGAATGAAAAGACTTAACTTGGATTTTAATTAAATTACTTACCACCTTGGACTTGTGTTGAATGACTTCAGAATCCTAAAAACTGTTCACAGATGAGTTTAGACCTTAGATCTTTAAAATTTGTCTCAAAGAAGCTGACTAAACTGGTGCAACTATTAAAGACCTGAACTTGTCTTCGAGTAACTTGATATTGTGCTCAAAGGTTTGAAAACTAACTTGCATGTGCTTTTGTCAAAGTGATTTCAGGCATTGGATGAGCTTTCTCATGTTAACGCCTGCGTCATTACTCCTATAAAGACTTGGTTCAAGGGATTACAAAACTAACTTGGAATGAATAAGACTTGATTTGGGCATCCTTAAAATATTTCAGGTAGAAAAAGAACTAGACCCAAAGAACTTGTAACTTATCTTCAAGGAGTTGAGGCTTGATGGATTCAAGTGCTTAAGATTTTATTTGAGCTGGTCTCTGACAACTTGATCCTGTCTTTGGCTTGGACTTGTTTCAAAGGATTTCAAACTACTTTGAGTTATTCCAGAAAAATAAATCAAACACTTAATTTGTGCTGTTCTCAAAAGGATTTCCGACCTTGCATAAGCTTGTCTTGAAGAAGTCGAAATGTTTTCCCAAGGACTTGACTGCCGAAAGTACTTAAGACTTGACTTGAACTAGTCTCCAACAACTTGATTCTGTCTTTGATTTGCTTAAAGGATTTCAGACTTAACTTGGATTTAGCCTGCCTGGAAAGACTTGAGACTTGATTAGGGCTTTTTCAATATTTCAGGCTTGAGCTAGACCCAATGATTTGAGACTTAACTTGCCTCAAAGTAGTTCAGACCTGTACTCATCTGAAAAGACTCAAGAAGTTTCTTTTGACTGATCTTACCTATAACAGGATTTCATTTCTCTCAGTTCTTGATGTCTAACAGATTCCTGATAAACTACCTTTTAAATGTTAACTGATTGACATCATCTCTGACTGTGTGCACATTCAGGCCCATGTGTCCATGTTGATGAATTTGTGTTAACCCCCAAAGCAGGCCTTGGGGAGGGGCATTCTGCTGGGTTCAAACAGTCTTTCTGACGTCTGTAAATTTGATAGCAAACGTGTTTTAATGCTCCATTGCACAGACTGTACAGCACCGACGTATTTCTAAGGACCTTTGCTCCTGCTTGTCCTGTTAAAAACCCAGTGCACGGGCATTTCAATGGTCACTCTGAAGAGAGAGGCACAGCATACAAATTAGACTCTGGCTGAGTGTTTTATTGCAGTTGCTTAAAGAAAAGAAATAAACACCTCTGCAGCCATGACCACTTTCGATGATATCTTGGAAGAAGCTGGGAAGTTTGGCCGCTGCCAGAAGCGTATCTTTGCCCTGTTGTGTATGGTGTCCATGCCTTGGGCCGGCGTGTACGTCGGCATCGTCTTCCAGGGTTTCACCCCTGATCACTGGTGTCGAGACCCTGCGGTGGTGGAGAGGAGGGAGATGTGCAGCTGGAGCCTGGCAGACAGTCGCAGGCTGACCGTGCCTCTGGTCAACAGCTCTGGAGTGCTGCAGCAGAGCAGCTGTGAGCAGTACGAGGTGAACTGGAACGCCACTGAGCTTACCTGTGACACGCAGGAGCTCGACCTCAGCAAAACTCCCACAACCAGCTGCAAGCATGGCTGGGAGTACGACTACGAGGGAAGACGGTCCTTTGTTACTGAGGTGGGTAACAAGATGTGATGGAAATCTTTGAAGTTAACACAAAGCAAGATGATGCAGCTCGGAATAATGCAAATAGAAAAATAGAAACTGTGTGATATGCAGCTGGTTCAAATGTTTATACAAAAATAGATTTTGGCTTATATAAACCTAATAGTCAGATGTTAGATAGGTCATCTATTGCACAAAGCAGTTTAGTCATTGGCTGCTGTCTAATAGGCCAAAAAGTTACCTCCTTTATTTTTTCCTAAAATGATGGAAAATGTCATGAGGTAAAGGAAAGACTTAGGAAAAAGAACACTGGTGCTCAGAGAATCAGACTGCACTTACAGCAGGGTGCTTACTGTACTGTGGGATTATCAAATTATTGATAATGTTAAAGGCTGCAATACCACAATGCTTAAACTGAGGTTGGAACTAATGCAATCTCAATTATGATGAACCTTAAACTCATTTTGATGATTTTATTACAGCTTATAATCAATCTATAATCTGTATTTATGGAGCTTTTTGAATCACACAAGGTAACAGCTTCATAACAAGCAGATTTTATCACAGCATTGTTCACCTGTGGGTTTAACACAAACTGATGATGAAGGTTAAAACACATCATGGCATGAAATGAAAACGGCACTATTACTTAACACTTACATGGACTTGTCAGTTATGTTGATCGTTTGTTCTAATGCACAGTTGGTGCTTTGCTATGAAGTGTGGGGAAGGCAGTAAATAAAGGAAGCCCTGGGACGCCTTCACTGATGGGTGGATAGAGCCTCACTTTCAGGACTGATAAATGTATTTAGAATACAAACGGAAAACACCCACTCAAGGGAGCTAGAAGGACACTTGGTGAACCCATTCTCCCCTCAAGGCCAGAGTCCTAACTGACAAATTTTAAATAAAGAGATCCACCAAATTCAGTGGGTACTGCCTTTGTCTATGCTCCACCTCTATACCATGTTTCATGAAATGTAGCTTGGTAGTTTTGGGTTTTTTTCTTGCTGACAAGGAAACAAGTGAGACAAGCAGGCATTTAGGAAACATATTGTGTATCATTGTGTATCTTTTTCTTTTATTTCTTGTATTTCTTGTATTTTTCTGGTGTTTTTGTGTTGCTCTTATTTTTGTATTTTTTTCTTTTGATTTTGTATTGCTTTTAATTCCACTTTTCTTCTTTTTATCTTTAAAAATTCATTGCCCTTAATTTTAACTTTGCTCTGCTTTTAACTCTAGTTTTGTATCCTGTGTCTTGTCTTTGTGGCTTTTGTCTGTGAAAAGTGCCGACAGCTGTACGAGCAAGCAAAATATATTTATTTATATTTTTAATTTATAGCACTTTTTAGAGACAAACCTCACAAAGTGCTTTATGAAAGCGAATACACAGCGTACTGTACAGCAGTAAAATTTAAACAGGAAAAGTAAAAGAAAAAGTGCTGAAATTAAAGAATAACTGGCTTAATTAAAGCTTGTTGACCCTGTGAGGTCTCAGTTATGATCCTAAACCTGTGTTTTGGAGCAAAAGCAAGTTTTTGATGCATGTCAGTTACAATCTTGAAATGCACAGTGCCTTGAAAGCAGATCTATTGCAAAGGGCCATCTAAACAGAAGTCTTTAGCTGTCTTTAAAAGAATCCTCAGATTCGGCGAACAAAAGCTCCATCACACCAGCTCACATTGTAGGGTCTTTACCCTAAAATATAAAGCGCCTTGAGGCGACTGTTGTTGTGATTTGGCGCTATATTGAAATTGAAATTGAAATTGAAATTGAAACCTTGGCGAGGAAATGTTTCCCAATGATTAACCTAGTCACTTAAGGTCAACAAAAGGTCCTCCTAAAGGAACAAAACGATCACCAACATGCATAAAATAATTCTGACTTGTAAGAAAGTTTTTGATGTCACTGTTTTGACAGATTCAGGAAACATTTGACTTTTTGTGTTGTCCCAGTTCGACCTGGTGTGTTCAGATGGATGGTTGGTGGACATGTTTCAGGCCACTCTGAACGTGGGGTTCCTGGTTGGAAGCATTGCCATTGGCTACCTGGCTGACAGGTAAAGCTATGACTGACTAGCTGGCCTGTCTTTATTGTGACAGTGATTACAGATTGATTCAGACACATTAAACTTTCTTCTATTTGTAATTTGGTCTCACAGTTTTTAGCAGTTACCCCAAGATAAAATTTGCATTACATGAGACAGATTTACAGTAATATTACGGGTGGTGTTGTCACTGTCTACCATCAGGTTTGGCAGGAAAATAAGCTTCCTTATGTCCAACTTGCTGAACGGGATTGCAGGGATCCTGGTGGCCGTGGCTCCAGACTACATATCTTTACTGATTTTCAGGACACTCTATGGGTTTGGAGTGAAAGGAGGCTGGGTAGCTGGATACGTGCTGAGTAAGACCATCTTTACAGCCTTCATCTTCGCTTTCACCAAAGCCAGTCTAGGAAATCCATTGCACTTTGTATTAATACCAGTTTACAAAAATTGTCTGCATTTCAGCCAGGGGTGCAGCAGGGGGCGCTTGCAAGACAGTCCTCTATGAATAGGAGTGAATGCTGCTAAAATACCTACCCCAGCTTCTAGGAAAAAACTGACATTTTAATTTAGCGTTTGCAAAAAAAAAAAAAAAAAAAAAAAAAAAATTAAAAATAT
>VUQI01031726.1:8774-19154 GCA_015106735.1 Paratilapia polleni
ATTCCTCACTCCAAAAAAAAAAAAAGGAAAAATATAAGAAAAAAACAGTCAAACTGCAACCCTTAAAACGTTCAGTTTCATATTTAGAACACTAAGCTCAAGCTCTTATTCAGGCTAATATACAGTGGCAAATCCATTCTGCAACATTATAATGAAACCCGAGCATGCAGCCACTGTCAGTCTGAGGGAGAACAAGAGACTTGATGTCCACGTGAAGCACCTACAAGAACTGGTGCTGTTTTAAAAACAAAGGCTGGTTCATCTCTGTTTATTGTTGTATGAAGTTAAGTGAGAGATAAAAACTTTCCATGGCTTCTAAAGCATCCTAACTTCTATTGCCTTAAATATTTTAGTTCAGCACGTGATGCATTTTGCTACAGTACTGTGCAAAAGTCTTGAGCCACCCTTCATTTCTTTATATTTTGGGAAGTAGGTGCAGCAATTTATAGACACCTGTGCAAATATAAAAGGAAATAGAGTATATGAGGCAAAAACTGAGTTTGTACAATTCTAACAAGCTCAAAAGTGAATATTTGGTATGACCACCTTTATTCTTCAACACAGTCTGAACTCTCTTAGACAAGTTTTCTTGTCATTTCTTTAAGTAGTCTTCAGGAATAGTTCTCCAGGCTTCTTGAAGGACATTCAAAGCTTTTCTTTGGATGTTGGCTGCCTTTTGTTCCCTTCTTTGTCAAGATGATCCCACGCTGCTTCAATAATGTTGAGGTCTGGGCTCTGGGGAGGGCAACCCATGACTGATAGTGTTCCACTGTGTGTTTTTCTGTCCAGGTATGCTTTTACTGCATTGGCAGTGTGTTTGGGATCATTGTCATGCTGAAAAGTGAAACTGATGCCAATCAGATACTTTCCAGAGGGTATTTCGTGGTGAATCAAAATCTGACTTTTCCATCAATTTTGACATAGATCTCCAGCACCACTGGCTGAAATGCAGGCCCAAACCATGACAGAGCCTCCACCATATTTTACAGATGGCTGTAGACACTCACTGTTATACCTCCCTCCTGACCTCGTCCATACATACTGATGACAGCTTGAACCAAAATGTTCAAATTTGGATTCATCACTCCATAAGACATGTTGCTGCTGATTTTCAGTCCAGTTCTTCTGTAATTTGGCATACCTCAACCTTTTCTCCCTGTTTCTCTTCCTTAAGAATGGCTTCTTGACAGCCACCCTTCCACTGAGACCATTTCTGCTTTGGTGAACAGTAGACGGATCAACTGAAGGGCCAGATGTATCTCTCACGTCCTAAAGACAGATATAATTATATTATGACAGACATAAAATACTATTTTATGTCTGTCAAACTGTTATCTTTGGCAATTTTTGTAGATTCAACTGAAGAATCAATTATATGTTTTTGAGACAGGCTGCTGGTAACAAAGTGCCTAAAGATACAAAAAAATTGGTTCTTTACGGAAAATGAGTGAAAAAGCAGCCAATGTCCAAAGAAAAACTTTGAAAGACCTTCAAAAAGCCTGGAGAACTATTGCTCAAGACCACTTTGAAAGATTATAATAAAGTCTGACTCCTTGGAAGCAAAATATAAAGAAACGAGGGGTTGCCCAAGACTTTTGCAAAGTACTGTATTTTAAGCTGCATTGTTCTAAATTCTTACGTTAACAAGAAGAAGAAGGTAGTGTTTCTTTGGCTTTCACTGCGCTCAGCAACTTTGCTTTAAGATGCAGTGTTTTTAAGACAATTCAAGACAAGGTTATTTATTTATGTTTATTTATAGAGCACATTTATGCACAACAGACATTAACCAAAGTGTGTTTTAGTCAGTTTTAGCTTTTATATTTAGTTAACTACAATAATCTTACAACCTAGTGGTGCATTTACAGCAGGGTTATTTTTCAGGCCAAAGAGCTAAAAGACACATAAACATGACCCCAAATTCTGTAAATGAGTGAACAGTCAAAATGTTTGCTAACACAGGCACTTTAAATGGACTGGTACTTATATAGTGCTTTTCTACTCAGTTTTGTGTACTCAAAGTGCTTTATACTACAGGCCACATTCACCCAGTCACACACACATTCATACAGTGCTTTTATCTATACTTAAGTGCTTACTAACATTCACACACACTCCAATGAATACATCGGGAGCAATGTGGGGTTCAGTATCTTGCCCAAGGATACTTTGGCATGCAGACTAGGGGAGCCAGGGATTGAACCACTGACCTTCTGATTAGTTGATGACTCGCTCTACCTCCTGAGCCACAGCCGCCCCAACTTTATTACATGATAAGCCAAAGTCGTCTTTGCAGGTGGTTCTGCTGCCTTCAGGTTGCCACAAATCAAAAGATACAAGTAAATCAAGTTCTAAAGTATATTTTTCACAGCACCTTAAAGGTATGCAGAATCTTTCATTGTAACTCTTCTTTCTATCAAGCTGCAACTTCAAACAGGTAAAAAGAGAAATTTGAGTGAGGACGACAAGGACTTGCTATCTATACACTAATTAAATTGAATGTGCGAAATTTTAGTGCAAGGAGACTTTTTTTTTTTGGCTCATTTATTGAAATTGAAACTGTAAAGTAGCAATGAGGAATGGGAGCTTTACTGCATGAGTGAACCTGGGCTGCCATGGTGTGTTAACTTTAATATAAGTGGAAGGTCATGCAAGTGCAGGCCTGATTAACTGTGAGAAACATGAGGCATAAATGCAAAAGTCATAATGAGGACTCAACCTCTTGTACATTTGTCTGCTGCAACAGCTGTGGATGTCGAACATTTGGCCGGAGAAACAAGAATCTTATTCACTAAAACACTCCTCCTCCACTGGGAAAAGCTGCACAGCACGGCACAATGGTGATGTGAAAATGAGACATGTAAGAAATACTGGAGGTGACTCCCTTCTGGTGTTGGACTGATAAATTGAGCCAATATTGTCCCTTTATGTTTTCTTGCTTGACCAGAATGTATCTTTATTAAATAATTCCAATAATTCCAATTCCAATCCAAAGTGTTGTGCATGCATGATGTATAATGTTACATTTGCAGCCAGTTTTTTTTTAATGTAACAGTATTTTATGGTCATATTAATTTTTATTGTCAACATGAAAACACCAAAAATACACAGAATTTGTATTTTCTGTGTATTGACAGTCTGACTTAGTGCTTTTCCTGCTATTGAACTCCACTTTAAATTATTAAAATCATCTGTTGAGGACTCCCTGTGTACTCAGTGACAAGTTGCTTTATTATGATGGATGTAGTTTATTTTAAGTCAGTTCAACATACACGGTACACAAATAACACTGGAAGAAGACTGGGGGCCCAGTCTTCTTCTGGTTTGGGTCTGGAAGAAGACCCAAACTGTCACCCTCAGATGACAGGAAATTAGTTAGGATGTTTGGGAACAACCCAGGAACCACCAATGCTCAAGCCTGCTATGAACTGGAAACTGCTGTCCACAGTAAAGCGAGTTTTACATCACAATGGACTGAGAGAGTGCTGATCAAGAAAGAAGCCCCTGCTCCAACACCTGACACAGCCTTCTGGAGAAAAGTTTTTTGATCAGACGAGACAAAGATTGAGCTATTTGGCCACAATGACAAGAGGAGTAGTAAAGGTGAGGCTTTCAAACCTAAGACACTGTAAGGAAGTGGCATTTGTTGAAAAAGAGACTAGAAAACGTTTTATTTTTACAATAATAACTTTTATTGTGGATAAAGTTGTACTCTCTTTGGGTTCTTGAGGCTTTTTAAACCTGACCAAAACAAAAATCTGAGAGACCTGTTCCCGTTCATTGCTTACTGAATGTCTGTCATGTGTTTCTTTTCTTTTCTTTTTTTTTCATGACACTCCAGTTTAAAAGAGTTCTGGTATTTGTTTTAAGTCCTGATTCATTGCACTGTTACAACATTCTCTGACATTCCAGTAAAGAGCATCAGAACACGTCACCGTGAACAGGATGTGACTAAGGAGGCTCAGCAGGGATACCAGTAACATTTGTGTTAATGTGTAGCCTGTGTGTGTGTGTGTTCATGCCACGGCATGTCTTTGTGTGCCATGGCTGTTTCCCAACATGGCTGTGTGCAGTTATTATGCAGGAATGTGACTGTAGAAACACTTGAGACGCCTGGCTTCTCAGACTCATCCATAACTGTAACTCTCTTCATATGAGCCATGAAAGCCAGTGAGATAATAGTCAATCAACACACTGCAGAGTGAGCTATTAGCATCTGGTTAGCGGTCAGAGGGGAACTTAATATGGGAGAAGCAGTTATTATGAAAACCGCAATGAGTGCAACATAGTGGAAGTATTCATGGCGGCTTCGCTCTAGTTTATTTCAGGGCTGAGAACACAATCATCCAGCCATGAGGAGCTGTGTCATTAACATAAACAAAGAAAAATACCAGCTAAGCTGATAGCTGTCATAAAACCTTTTCTAATTGTTGTCAAGAGAGCGATTTCATTTAAAGGTACTGAGTCACTCATCACAAAAATCTTAGCTTTCAGAAACTCAACTGCTCGGTCAGCGTTGGCCAGTTCTCTTCTCCATCCTGTGCTCTCTTTCCCTTTCCTCCCTTATAAGTCTGCACATCTCCCACAGGGTCACATGGAATGAGACTGCACTAATGAAGTTTGGATGACTCTCATCGCAGACAGACCAAGCACCTTGTCATCCTTTGACTCCTGCTCATGCGCACCCTGACCTTGGTCGTGCAGGGACTGGCAAATAACTCTCGAGCATTTGTTTTATCCTCTTTGTTGGGTGGAGTTTGTCATAAGAAGGGCAGACATATTTGTGATCAAAGAGAAGCTTGAAATTAGCTTTCCAGCTCTTGCTGAGTTATTCAGTGTTAAGCCCTATCTATCTTGTTCTTTACATCTACTCCCCTCCTTCCTTTCATCATGCCACAGCTGCTGTCTTATCATTAGATAAGGCAAGCCATCAGGGGAGAAAAGTGAATGCTACGTAGTTCAAACACAAGGAATGTCGCTTTGTTGTTGAAAGTCCAACAAGGAGATGAGAAAAAATTTAAACTGGCGACTTGCGGGGGGACAGCTGAGATAGCCGCAGTTTGGTTACCGATCACAGCTGACAAAGAGATATAAGAACAATTCTTCTCATTAAGACACCTCAAGACAGTAGAAGACAGCTTCTCAAATGAGTCTGTAATAACACACTTATTGTTTCATTGTTAGAGGGGTGAAGATGTTAAAGTGTCCAATATTTCCCCATAAAAATTTTTTTTAAAAAGCTGAAAAGATGTAGAAAATTAACAGGGAAAAAAAGTAAGCAGCTGAAATACATGAAATTACATAATCCTTTCAAAATGTCTGTGACTTTAAAAGAGCCATGAAATAGGAATATACTACTTTATATACATGTTATCACATACAAAATGACCCACTTCTAAATGTCTAGCAGCTGTTCAGGACTACAGCAGCATCTTAGCGCCCTCTATTGACCAAATAAGTGCACAGCCCCTGGCAATAAATTATGGAATCACCACTCTGGGAGGATGTTCCTTCAGCTTTGGTAGCAAATAAACAAACCACAGGTATAACACAAAACTATTTCTGTTTAGTAGCTGAATATTCTGACTTCAGTCAATCATAAGTTAAACAAATTCAATTAAATTATTTTATTTAATCGGTGATTCCAACAAGAACGTCACAATTTGCACTTCCTCTGTCACTTATGACAGCCTGAATTCTTTAGGGCATGGACTTCACCAATGAAAAACAATATTCTCCATCAAGCTGGCTCCATATTTCTCAAATAGCAGTTGACAGATCAGCTTTGCAAGACAGAGCCCTGTCATGGACCTTTATTTTCAATTTCTACCATAGATTTTCAGCCAGATTGAGATCCAGACTGTTTGTTGGCCATGTCACAGAGTTAATATGCCTTTGTGGAGGAAAAGCTTTAACACTCTTTGCTCTGTGGCAAGATGCACCGTCATCCTGAAAATGACTTCATCAGCACCAAACCTACTTCCTATTGAGTGTCCAAAATTTCAGTGTACACTTTTACACGTGGCACTTGACAAACAAACCCATATCATAAAGTGGGGAAATTTGCTTGTTTTCTTCAGGCAGTCATCTTTATGTTTCACTGGAACAGCACCAGACAAAATTTCACCTGCCTGGCCAATGCAGATCCATGAATCATCACTGAACATCACTTTGATCCAATCATCCACAGTCCACGACTGCATCTCTTTAGCCTGCTGTAAGCTTCTTCTATTTTTTTTTTCTTTTTTAACACTTCTGTTTAGGTGTTAGTGCCAGTTTTTAATTTGGCTCTCTGTATGTAAATCCCATTTCATTTAGCTCATTTCTTACAGTTCTGTCACAAACACTGACTCCAGTTTCTGCCCATTTATTTTTCATTTGTTTTGTTGTGCCTTTTCTATTTTCACGGCATACTGCTTTGAGTTTTCTGTCCTCATGCTTTGACATCTTCCCCCTACCTGTATGTTTTCCCTTTATAACCTTCCCATTTTGCTCGTACTTGCTCCAAATGTTAGACACAGCTGACTGGGAACATCTTTTGCCACACTTCAGATGGGTTTCCTCGTTGAAGGAGTTGTATAATCCTTTCCATTGTTTCATCCGCCAGCTGTCTTGTTGGGGCCACGCTTCCTTTCAGTCAGCCAGGCGTGCAAACACTTTTTTCATTCCAGACGAATTTGCATATTTAGATTTCAATTCAATTTTATTTATATAGCGCCAAATCACAACAACAGTCGCCTCAAGGCGCTTTATATTTTAGGGTAGAGACCCTACAATATGTATTTGTAATATTTGTGCAGGGATTTGCTTTAGAGGTGCAGATTACAAGGCGATTCCATCATTTTTTTTTCTCTACTTGATCAGGGGAAGAAAATTCAGCAAAAATTTAAATAATTAAATTTCTTTGAGGTATGTTTCACAAAGCTAGGATGCTCAGCTATTAAACAGATAGTTATCTGTGGTTTGATTATTTGCTACAAAGTAAAAAAAAACAAACAAAAAAAAACCAGCTGATTGAACATCCTGCAAGTGTGGAGATTCCATACATTTTGCCAGGGGTTGTACATGCACCCTTTTTCAACACCAAAGTTTACATCACTTAGTTTAAGTGATGATAACTAAGTGAATGATTAAATGGAAAATCTGAGGGTCTTTGATGAATACAGTAAGCATTAAAGTTAATGGAACATGCATATATGCCTCAGATTTCCATTGTACATTTTCTCAGTTGATGTGCAGGGACTGTAATTTGTGCCTTTGACTCCCTCCATTTAAAAAAAAAAAATGGCATTTTGAATTTGGGTTTTGTAAACAGTTTCACAATGCTAGAAAAATCTAATTGAGGTAAAAAAGGAATTTTAAATGCGGCATTCCAAGCACAGAAACGTGATTTTCTGAATATGTGAAAAACAATGTCTTTCCAGGGGAAAAAAAAAAAAAAAATGCCCCCATTTGTCAGAATAATCCACAGACCTCAGTGCGAACATTTATTGGAATAACTTTCTACCAAAGCAACGGTCTCAAAAAAATGCTCACAATGTGCCTTGTGGATCATGAACAGCATGGCTGCGTTCTTTCTGGAAAGTCCTATCGCTGTTGGATTTTTAAAAATGTATTTTGTCAGCACTGCAAACATCTCACGATTACTGTGCCAGATATCTCCTCCACGTTTTGAGCTACACCAGTGAGACATAACAAGAGTTTTGTGGCCTATTCAATCTGCAGCACCACTTCACAGAAACACGAGCCAGGAACACGACGGCTGTTTTGCGTCGTTATGTACAGCTGCTTTATTGGTGATTTCCCCAAAACATTATCAGTATTTTACTACATACAATGCACGTAATCAAAGTACAATGGATCAACTTCAAAGAGAAGAACAAATAGAAAAGAGCAAAAAGACAAAAAACAAAACAGGTGGTGATTCTGACCACAAAGAGACATTAGTTAAGGTACTGTATGTATAACACTATTTGTTTTTATATAAGGCTATTGATGGTGCCATCAACAGCGACGCCCTGGCAACTGTGCATTCTGAAAAAAGACAAATTTCTGCTCAAAGCACTGAGATCTGGTGAGTTTTACTGCATGGTGGTGTGCATGTGTGAAGGCAAAGGTACTTATCTTGGGACTCTGGTGAGATCAACTATGATTTTAAACTCTTTGTTCTTTTTGTTCTGGATAACAGAACCGAACAGGTCACTGTCTGCTGGAAGTTCTTACAAGGAGCTGTAATCAAGTCAAATTACATCAAATTTAAAGGTTCACTCAACTCTGTTGCATCGGCACAACAGGTAAGTTTTGGTTTGTTTGTTTGTTTTTAAACCAGGGATGCATTAGAACCAACTTTCATCCAAAAGGGGAATAAATAAAGAATCACAACCAGCAGAAACACTGACACACCACATCCTGTGCAGGACATGCACCTTCCACATGCACATCGTAAAAACTGATTGCGGATATATATATACATACATACATACATACATAAATACATACATACATATATATATATATATATATATATATATATGTGTGTGTGTGTGTGTGTGTGTGTATATATATATATATATACAGAACATCATGTATTCTGGTTAAAACCCCTGATATTGTCCCAAAATAAGGCTGTGGGTTCTAGGCACACCAAGGTACAACTGAGCTGAGTAATATGTGCATTTATGTTTCCTTTTTTTTTTTTTAAGACATGAAACTTTCTAAATGGATGAATGGAAAAAACAAAACAAAACTATTTACTTCTAAGCATCTGGCTAGCCCAGGTCTTACTTTGGAGATTAGAGGTTTAAAAATGTATTTATTTTTTTTTAAAAATGCTGAGAAATTGTTTGATGTCATATGTTTTGCAGAGCATTTAGAGACAAAAACACAAGCGCATCATTGGCAAAAAACTGCTGGTGAAGGAAAAGAAGTGGGCACGAGTGTGTGTGTGTGTGTGTGTTTGAGTGTGTGTTCGTTGTCGTTTACAGTCAGTTAGCGTGGGTGCATGGATCACCTTTGAGTGTTTAAGTGCGTGCGTGTATGAGCAAGCGCGTATTGAAAGAGGTAGCAGAGACATGCAACAGCAGTAACAGATGACAATCTGTTTCGAGTGAAATCAATCTGTTAGACAATAGAAAAGCGGACTTTTTAATCTACCTGCTCTCCTTAGGTTCAAACGCAGGCAACACTTCAATCTGAACCACAGACTTTCACAGAGAAAGATCTGCGGTGGAACACATACTGACCCTGTTGATTTTCAGTCCATTGTTTAGAATACAGCTCATTCAAGTGTAAACTAATACTAAGCGTCCTCATAATGGTTTTCAAGGGCCTTTTATGACATCAGTCAGGAGGCAAATTGAATGAAACATCTGCTCGAAGTTTTCCATCAACAACGGATGATGGTAGTAAATGAACCTCAGAAGACCAATAGCACGTGCTGTGAGCTGAATTCATTAGTTTATGTAACACCACAGTGATCAGTAAAGGCTCGGTGTGTCATTCACGTCATACATTTCTAAAGGCCTGCTTTTTTGAAAGCTAAGTGAGAGCAGCACACAGGTGAAGCATTCAGAACCAGCGTTATGGAGTAAGAAGAAGGCAGAAGTGCTGGACTGGAGCGGGTTTGTGACAACAAACAAAAAAAAAAAAACACCCAAAATCTTTACTGTATTTTACTGTAAAATGGGATCCCAATGTTGCAAACCCTTATTAGACATCCCAAGAGCACTACAGCTAAATAAAACAGAACGCAGAAAAGCTGTAACAGGAAAACAAAGCTGTCTGAGGGTCACTGCGGTGGGTGTTAATCTGAGGCTGCGGTTAATTTGAGGCTAGTTTTTTTTACATTGTGGATGTTAGGAAAAAGCAGCTGTCAAAGTCAAGCTGAAAGTTTCGTAGAGTTCAGATTCTTTTGGTTTGTTTGCCTCTGAAATTTGCACTTAAGATCAATGGTTTTATGCTACTTTTGTTTTATGAAGCTCAATTCCAGACTGCTCACATTGAACCATCTCTATCTCAGCATGCACTGAATTAGCCAGATAAACTCAAGCTTGTACAGTATGACTTGCCTCAGCACCGCACATTTTCACTGTCTCCTTTATGTCTTCTGCTGACTGGTCCTAACTTTAACTATTATGCCATTCAAAGGCTTTGTTATTTAAGTCATTAGTTTGGACAGTACTTACTTTCTTGCTATGGTATAGTATATGTCTGCCTAACATAAAGCCACATCCTGCAAAAAGTTACCTTAAAGTGGACCCGTTACGCTTATTTCCAGCTCCATATTTTTACTGTTGGACTCTACTGGAGTAGC
The DNA here is from genome assembly GCA_015106735.1 of Paratilapia polleni. NCBI lineage: Eukaryota > Metazoa > Chordata > Actinopteri > Cichliformes > Cichlidae > Paratilapia > Paratilapia polleni. The sequence goes on from VUQI01031726.1 coordinate 19,084, forward strand.
TTTGCATGATTCATGGTTTAAAAAAACATCACATCTTTTTTTTTTTTTTTTTTTTCTTCTGGTCCTTTATT
>VUQI01031728.1:10117-22615 GCA_015106735.1 Paratilapia polleni
TCAGCACAATTTCTTTTTCTATAAACTTGTAGCATCAGTATCGTGGGATATATCATAGTTTCAACTGCAAAACTGAACCAATTCAATGGCTGTGACACAGAGTAATAGAAACAAGTAATGGTACCAGTGGTAGATGTTTTATCTTTGCATGACTTCATTAAGTACACTAAAGTTGTTGTACAAAAAAAAATCAGCTGTTTCTGACCGGGTCAGATGGGAACTTCTCTCAGATTTGGCTGATTTTACATGGAATGACCCATATATACATATCTTCATTTATTACAGAGAGATGCTATTCCTGCTGCAGAGCTTAAAGAGACTCACAGTTTGATAAAACAACATCTAGAGCCAGAGTTTATTTATACAGTATGCTACAGCTTAGTGATTAGATCAAATCATACTCTCTGACAAAAGGTTCACGTATTAGCCAAGTGTTGTACCAGTGGCAGCTCATTCATTGTGTGTGTTGCCTTTTCAATATAGTGGGGTTTATATATACACATCGATGCTGATAAGTTAACACTTCTGACCAAATGAGAGCAGACATCTTTCAGACCCTTGTACACGTTTCAAGGAGCCACAACATTCAACTCGGAAACTTTAGCAAAACATTACACACAGCTCAGACTTGAATGTGCTCCTGCATATTGTGTTAGAGTTCCCTGTCCTCTGTTGTCCTGAAATACCTGACAATTCAAAATCAATAAAATCAATAATCGATCAATAAAAACATGCGACCCAGCTGATGTTTATTAATATAAATTGTACATTTCCTTTTTATTCACTAAGTGACTAATAATTTAAGAACTATTTTACTATTGTGTCCTGCTCAGACTGATGTGGGGTTAACACAAAGTCGTCCTTTACAGGGTGCCTCAGAGAAGGATATTGTTCACTCTGGATTGGCCTACACTATGGAGAGATCTGCTCGGGTAAGTGACCATGCAGGAAGTGTTAGAGGTGTGGTTATGAAACATTTTTTCTGTTATGACCCCCATACCACCTGGAAAAACTTGCTCGAGTAAATGGAAATATCTGTTTAACAGCACACACAAAACATTGTAGTGTCAGAGTAAAAGAATACAGTTTGGTTTACACTGAGTTAGAGGTCATGATAGAAAAACCACAGCTTTAACATTTCCAAGTTTGTGAAGTGGAAGTTAAAGGTGGCAGGGTGGTGCAGTGCTTAGCACTGCAGTATTGCAGCAAAAATGTTCAGGGTTCAAACTGGGGGCTTTCTGTCTCTGTGCTGTGTGGGTTTTCTCCTGCTGCTCTGGTTTCCTCCCACAGTCCAGAGGCACGCATGTTGGGTTAATTGGTGATTAAATAGGCAAAACACAAACTACAGGAAAGAAAAGATGAAGGTCAATGACATGCAGTAGTGGCATATGAAGCATCAGGAGGAAATGCTCAGTGTATCATGGGAAGTCTCCCAGCAGCCTGAGCCCGTAACTAAAGGATGATCCTGATCCAATCCTAACTATAAGCTTCATCAGAGAGGAAAGCCTAATCTTAAAAGTATAGGATTTCTGTCTCCTGAGCCTAAACTGGGAGCTGGTTCCACAGGAGAGGAGCCTGATAGCTGAAGGCTCTGATTCCCATTCTACTTTTGGAAAGTCTAGGAGCCTGAAGTAAGCCTGCACTCTGACAGGAAATTGATGTATTGGGATAGTATGATACCGAAAGGTCCTTAAGATTGGACTGATCATTCAGAAATTTGCATGTAAGAAGGATTTCAAATTCAATGCTGGATTTAACTGTTCAGCTTTTAGGACAGCCTAATCATAAAGAATTAATAGTCCGGCCTTAAAGTACCAAATGCATGGATTAGTTTTGAGGAACACTCAGGACATTTCTAATTTTGGCAATATTACACAGATGAAATAAGGCAGTCCTAGGTATTTGTTTAATGCGTGAGTTAAAGGACATCCTGGTGAAAAATGACTCCAAGGTTCCTTAGAGTGATGCCAATACAATGTGGTTTGGGACTCGGAAATTTCTCACAAAGCAAGGTGAACTTCTGGTTTTTGGATAAACTTCACTTACACTGTAAAGTTTCATCACAAACAAAAAGGCTCCACTACTCAAAGTGAGTCCTGAATTTTATGACGTTTGTTTTTTAACATTATGCCTTAAATGTGGATCTTATGCTCAGTCTGTTTAATGAGGCCGGTATTAACATTATTAATCGGACTATGAAGGGATCAATTCCAAGACTCCACAGCAGATGATGAACACTGCATAAACTATGTTCCAGATTTCCTATACAGTTACTGCTTAACTTATCCCAACTTATTCTGAATCGTGGCACCGCAGAACCTACAGGAACTGTTACCTGAAGTTGGTCAACCTGGGTTTTGTTGTTGCACTTTTACAGCTCTATCCTTCAACGCCAACCATTGGAGCTGTTGGAAGTGCCTTTACCGATCCAGCAAAAACTCACAAGACTCTGAATACTGCTTCGCTAGATTTCTGAACAACAGAAGTTTGGTTAAAAAGTGAACAGTCGTCTTTCTAGGTCATCTAGAAAAGATGTCCCTATGTGTCTAAATGTGGTTGAAAAGTGACACTCTTCCTCTTCAACACCTCTGCAAACTCCTCTGAGGACCAGCAGATTCAAACACCAAGCCTTCTTGAGACGGTAGTGCTAAGTAAGTCCAGAGGCTCATACAAATACATGTAAGCCATTGAGCCATTCAACACATAATGGACGGTGGACTTTGTGGAGATGATCTGGCTGTCAGACCACAGCCATTTTTCAAACAAGTAAAATGTCAGTTATTGTAAAAAAAATCCAAAGACACGTGTTGGCATTTTCAGAACAGCCCCTAGGTGTGACGTAGACGTCTAATAAACTTTAACTCTTGAGCCAAATGTAACCAAAGTTTTGCCCTGACAGCTGTGTACCTTTTTAGACCTCGAACCAACAGAAAATTGCTCAGTAGGTAAATGTGAATTGGTGAATGCTTGCAATTTGGTTGAATTCAAGTCTTTGTAATGGTCTGAAAGATGACCTTTCACCTTTACTGTTCAAACAAATGACTGGCTCACCACATTTAGCCCGAAACCAGCGTCCATAGCTGTCTGGCACTTGGGGGGTGTAGCCTACATGTAAAACTTGTATTATCTTCTTCTTTTGTAGCAAATCATGCGCACAGCAAGTAAGTACAACCTCGGTCTGGACCTGCGGACAGCTGCCTACGTGAATGCCATCGAGAAGGTCTTCAAGGTCTACAATGAGGCTGGGCTCACCTTCACATAAATGGCCGACCATGACCCACGCTACTCTCCCTTCCTCCACCCTCCTGCTGTCGATGCCCCTCTCCTGCCTCCCTCCACCTCCTGAAAGCCTTCAGAACATATCAGTGTTTACCACTGCTTATTGGCTCTTTGACACACACACACACACACACACGCAGCGACACACTGGCTTGCCTGGTAGTTACCCTGTGATCTTTGTGCTGCCATTATATCTCTGCAGCTCTCTCCAGACATCTCCCTGTTCTTGTTTTTTTGCCTGAGATTACAGACAGACAGAGGACTCCATCCCATGAGAGAATCCCTCAGCCATCATTATAAATGTTTATGATACAGCTGTATGGCAGCCATGCTCTTAGTTCTTTCTTTGTGATCGCTGAATGCATGTGTGACCCTCCTGTTGCAGTTGTTTCAGTTGACAGCACTACAGATGCCTTATTTCAGAAGGTCTGCTCTAAAAGGGAGATGGCCACTTCAGTCTCATGTTAATTCAAAAGGATTTAGATTTAACTTCATGTGAATAAGAGAAAATAGTAATTTTGTTACTCTTGAGTTTGTCTTGTCACTCTTAAGGTGTAAACGTTAGTGGTGACATTGCCAAGATTTAGAATTCACAACAAGGATTTATTTCTTCATAGTTGCTGTTCTTATGTTCCTCGTCCCCTTCGTTTTTCTGCCTTTCCTGTTGCTTCATCTTAAACGCAGCTTCTCCCCGACTCCTCCGCTGGCCAAGACAGAGGAGCAGGGATGGGCCGAGGTGTCACTGTGATCGCCCAATCCCTGGCTGAATATTCCTCAGTTTAACCGTCCAGTTCATCAGCATTGCAGTTATTTTGGAGGAAATTACTTTTTATTTTTACTCTATTCATTTTTTTGGAAACCAATAAAATGTTCACATATGGAAATTGGTTACTGGTGTTTATTTCGTGGCATGCTGATGCTCAAACATCTGGTGCATTTCCTGCAGCCTTACCAGAGTTGTCAGTAAGACCTGGAGGAGGGAATCACACAGAAACATGAGCAGTGGAAAGCAGGCTGGAGAAAAGGAGGAGTTTCCCATTGTTTAAATATTCTTCATTTTGCTTTCTTGTCAAGAACCAGATGAAAAAATTTATTCCACTCGTAACAAAATCCATTTACGAGCACCTCTGAAACTTACTTACAAATTGCATCTCGTTTGATCAGTCCATATATAAACGTTTAAAAAAATATATGATTTTGTGTTTGAACAGTTGTATCAGAGTGTTTCTTGGCTTTGATAAGTTGGAAGACAACCACTCAAAAGTCTTTGCTCTCAGCCAAGGAAAAGTTCAGCTCCTAAACCATTAATTAATTTAATCATGGCCTTCTTGAAGCTGCCTGTCACACCTTTCTTTCTAAACATCTCCATTATGACGTGTTCAGGCCTGTCTGAATAATGAAGTCAGGCTTTGGGGTTTATTGGTGAGAATAGTTTGAGGATGCTCATTTCAAGAAAAGCTAGTGTTACAGTCAGGATCTTGTACTCGGTTGTGTCTACATGGATCTACACTATGTGACATGGGGCATGTGTCAGAGATACCACATGCCCTGTGTGTTGTGTTCAATTTGGATTCATTTGAGTGATAAAGCACAAAGTCAAATGTAATTCAAAAAGCCCGGAAACTGCGCCTGCATCATTAGCTAACCCTGAAGTGTTGTCTTATTGTATTATTATTTTAATAACTTAATATCTGCTCTCTTTGACATCACATGGAGCCAAGAGTTGAAAAATCTGTGTGGAACTGAGTGCTTAGAGCAGTCTGAAGCCTGAACCTTTGGCTTACATGGTTTACTTATATATCAAGTAATATATACCAGAAAATAAGCAAAAGAAAATAGGTCCCCTTTAATACTGAGCTCGTGCCAGGAGGTGGTGAGCTTAGCTTAGCATAAAGACTGAACACAGTTTGTTCAAAGTTTAAAAAACAGCAAATCACCTAAAGCTCACAATCAACCAAGCTAATGAACATGAAGTGTTGTTTTTATTTATTCTGGGCACAAACAGAAATGTAAAAATGATCTAACAGGAGTTAAAGAAGGCTGCGGATGAAGTAGGAGGCACTGGGTGGACTGCTGAGGACCAGATCTTTCATCCATCCACTCTGTTGAATTGAGTAAAGATGAAAAAGAGACAGTTCTGTCTGATATCAAAGAACTGGGCAGATCATTTTCCATGTGCTCTATAGCTCCTCCTAAAAGCAGTAGCTGTCACCTTTACATTTCTGTTTGTGCATTTTGTGTTCAAACCAAAGAAAACAAAAGTAGATATATATATTTTAGATGTGGACAGCCAGACTAGCTGTTACGATGTATGTTTGGTTAATTCTGAGTAAGAAAGCAAATAAGGAAATGCATTCATCAGGGGCCCAAAGCTCAGGGTAAAACCAGCTGCCTTGATGGGTTCAAATGGCCCCGACTGTGAGATCAGACTTATTAAAACTTTTCAAGCTCTTCAAATAAATTCTCGACACTGTAGCTGGATTTCAACAAAACCATTTTAATTTCACTGTTACTGTTTATAAAATCAGCGAGTCTGCTTTGATGCCAACTTAAACATGTGGTGTGAATCGTGTTTGTGTATTCGTGGAGGGATTTGTGATTGTGTGTTGTTTAGTGTGTGTGTGTGTGTTGTGTATTGTGGGAGCTAAGTGTGTGTATGAATGTGAAATTGCTTGATAAGGCAACATGCAGTCATCAGTTTCCATTGGCCTCAAAGTAAGAACACACAAACCAGGTCCACACACAAACACACACACACACACATTTTGCTGGCTGAATCTGTTCTGTGTTAATACACACACACATGTCCATGCACACATACAGTACATACAGACACACAATTATGCAGGGCAGACAAGCAGTGAAAGGCGGCATAACACTGAGTGACAGGAGAGAGAAAGGATCTGATTGGCTGAGACAGTTGAGTGGTGGGAGCTTCAGAACAGCCAGATTCAGATAGTGTGAACTAAAAAGCTACTACATATCCCAGAATTCAAGCTGCGCACAGAACTACACATAAAGATGATCTAAGTTTAAGACCTAAACTGTCATTATGCTTTTTTAGTGCTGAATTAATGATAATTATTATTATTACTTTATCATTGAAATTTGAGCAACTGACAAATGTCACAACTGCTTGTTTCTCTCAATGGTTTACCAAACAGTGTTACAGAGACTAAAAAGCAGCTACACAAGAACAAGAGGTGATCGTATTTTCTCCTTGAATTGTCATTTTGAACATTTTTCACAACCTTCAGTGCAGATTTTTTTTTAAATTATAATTTACCTTGAAGTAGCTTTAAATTTGATTGTTTTTGATTGTTTTAAAATCGTATTGCCTCTGCGTTGGAGACAGCTGTGGCCGAAGGTTTTATGTTTTCGTGATGTCTTCAATGTCAGGACCGCATTGAGGATGTTTCTTCAAATTTGGCACAAACATTCACTTAAAGTCAATCAAGAACTGCAGACAGTATGCTAGTCAAAGGTAAAGTTCACGGTGACCTCACAAAACCTATTTTTGGCCATAACTCAAGAATTCATATTGTAACTCTATCAAACCTTTACACCGCAGCAGGATAAAATGATGAAGGAGTGATACTAGACAAAAGGTTGTCTTCTATATGAAGCCATAATGTTCTGCAAAGCCACTTTTTTAGTTAGGATTCAACACCATAAGTGAGGGACACAAGGGGAGCTGGATGTATATGAACACAACTGCAAGGTGAATTCTTTTTCTCTTTTTCTCTTTATGTGGCTTAATTTTGAAAAACCTTTGGGCAAATATTTAAACCGACAGCCTTTTTGTTTTGTGCATGCATTCTGAATTTAATGGACAGCAATCAAATGTTTGGTTACCTTGGAAACTTTGGGACCTTCCTTTAAATTTTAAATAAAGTTGTGCGTGTCTGAAAAGATGCCAGTCAGCTTCTTTAGTGCTAAATGTTGTCCATATATGAACTCATTGTTACACTGCATGTTGCTGAGTGCTGAGTTGTGTTGGAAAAAGAAGATTTCTGGGATTTTAATTAAACTGAATTTAATTATTTAACGATCAGAATCTAAGTTTTATTATTATTATTATTGCAGGGAAACTCCCCTGTCAGTGAAACCTGATTAAATCTGAACTTACTCATGGTTAAACCCTAAAGTAACTGGTTCATAGTAATCAGGTTTTTCTTTTGATTAAGCCTGCTTTTTCACGCCTCAAATGTTGAAATATTATTGGAAATTCTTTGAAAGTGTCGCTCTCGCTTTCTCATCCATCCCATGAACACATTTCCAGTTGCTGCTCTATCAGATGAATATTGTCTATTGCTTCCACTGTAATAACCCTAAATGCTGAGTAGAAACACACACTAAGCCATACAAAGCTACACAGAACAGCTGCTACGCTATATTTAACAATACGTTACAAGTCATTCTACACATCTGTTCATGCAGTCTACTGTAACTAACTACTGCACACCTAACTGTCTTCAGTGCACATTTTCCTGCACAAACTTCTGGAGATTTATTTTATACAGGAGCAGCTACACATGCACACGCATACACAAGCTAACACCGACACACGGGCACACTGACTGCAGCTCGTACACCCTCTCATGCCCTGCCTCAGTCACACAGTGAGTTATTGTTCAGGTGGAATGCAGAGAGCTAACCGTATTCACGCACCCAGAATTTTATTTCCACCAGCTATCACTCATTTGCCCAAAGTGTGTGACTGTGATGGTCATGATATGCACTGTATGTGAGTGTTTCATGGGTGTGCCTAATGAAGGTGTGTTTATCTGTGTTTGTGTGAATGTGTGTGTTTGTGTGTGAGAGGTGGAGGGTGGGCAACAACACCAGGGTCATATCAGGACGGCACTAACACACAGATGAAGCGGGGGTACGAGGGGGGGAAGGACAGGCTTCAGGCGGCATAAAATTAGAGAGGAGGAAAGAAGGCGGTGAGGACAAGTGCCACGAGGCTGAGGGGGGAGAGAGGGGCTGAGGTGAGGTATCCGGAAGAGTCTGTTTTAGTTGATTTTGGTTCCGTAAAGTCACAAAAAATATGTTGAACATCTGGAGTCTGGTACAGCGAGGCAAAGGGCGGGGGCCAGGGGCAGCTGGAGAGCACGGGAGGGTCCTGAAGCTGACTAGTACCCCTGGAAGGAAGGAAAGAAGAAAAAGATCAAAAAAAAAAACATGAAAAGCATGAACAGTGTAGTAAAGAACTTAAAGCAGCACTCCACAGATAAAATCTAGTATAGTTAAGTATAGTTTGGAGGTATTTTATGCTACCCAAAACTTCCATTCCATACTTTAGAGGGAAATTTGTAATTCTTTGTTCTACTGCAATTATCTGACAGAAATTGTCTAGACTGAGATTTTACTTTCATAAGTAAACATGAATCCAGTGGTTTCCAGCGTTGTTGAGAAAATTGTCAGTTTGGAGCTCCTCGTTACATCTTAGAGGATTTTGAGTTGTTGACAGTGTCACCAAAGAGAACTTCCCTTCCAGACTTCTCATACGGTTTCATAGTGTTTTGTTGGAATTGTAAACCAGCTAACTTGCTCTTTTCTACTAATAAAGTTTGGGTTTATTTAAGCCTTGACATTTGCAGATTGGTATACAGATAAATTCAGGTAGGATAGATCCATTTAGAAATATCTGACCTGCACTAAACTAAAATACAGCATGTGCAGTTTGACACTTGAATGCATTTTTTTAAATCTAGTCATCTGCTGAAGAGGCAAACCAGCTATGCCGGTACAGACTATGCAATGTCATATGGAAACTTACTGCAGTGCATTTATACTCAGAATGGACTTCTCAGTTTCCAACACATGTATGTTAAGAATTGAAAATGAAACAAAATAAATAAATACCAGTATTTTTATGTGTCTTAAAACCTGTCTGAAGGTGTGTAAAAGCTACTTTTTTGTTCCAATAGTGTTGTATAAAGTGATCATCAAATAATGATGATGTTTGGCTGAAAGGTTTAACAAAAAATCCAGAAACAATTCTGCTTTGTCCAGCTTCTGTAGCTCACACCTCATCTCTTCTTAAGACTAGCGGCTCAACATTTGCTGTATATAAAAGATGCATGTAACCACTACAACATCGCCCTCTGGCCTGGTGTTTTGAAACCAGATGTGACAAGTGAGGAGCTGATCTGGCAGAGAAACTCAGAGAAACTCAGGGGAAACTGCATGCTCACACAATAGAAACTTGTGACAATTTGACTCCAGTGGAGACAAAATTAACTACATGCTCTAATAAAGAAGACTTGAAAATGGCGACTGAGACTATGAACTCATCAGGAAAGTGTTTTATGAGATTATAGATTGAGAGCAAAAAGGTCATTTTCATAGACTTCTTTATGACCAGGTTAATTTTTTGCAACCAGAGGAGTCGCCCCCTGCTGGCCATTCAAAAAGATGTTGTTTTAAGGCATTTTTCAGAGCCAAAGGCTTACATCCATCTTTCAACAGATCATAGTTCATCTTTATTAAACTAGAAACAGCCATGCACTGTGTATAGCATCAATCTCATATGCAATTTACAGTTTGTGACTGCTCTCCTCACTTTTTACTTTAACTCATTTCACATCCATAATCAGTGACTGCATTCTAATTAGGTTTTCTAAGTTTCAAGTGGTTAACTCTAATTAGAAGACCTCCAAATGAACTGTGGCTGAACTGCATTGTGGGTAATGGGAAAGAAAAATGTGTTGTATAAAAAAGAGATCTCTAGTTGTATAAGACCTATTTTGATGTACATTTTTTAAACATCAACTGACTTTGTCATCTCCAGAATCTACACTTTGCAAAGTAACCAGTAAACAGAGTTCTCACATAAAGTGAATGTGATTTTTCTTGAAAATGTCATGACTTAAAGTAGGAAATCTCATAGAATTTAAATACTAGAATGCAAGGATCATAAAGTACAACGTTTAGGTAAATATATTACTTTAATTAATATAGTATTGCTTTCCATTTCTGAGAAACATTCATGTTCACTCTGCGCTTAACAAAGCGTGTCAGCCATAATTTGATCTAAACGATCTCTGCTTTAATCTCAGCCGTATTCATTTTCTTACCTCTCCTCCTTCCCCGCCCTGCTGCATTCCTCCGTACTCTCCCTGTGGGAGGACAAGACATTAATGAGGATGAATTACATACCAGAGAGAGGTGGAGTGTACATTTCTGCGAGAATGAAATGATGGCAGCTCTAATACAATAAAGCAGTTACGACATAAAAAAAGCATGCAGTAGGGTTGAAACGGCTCTTATTATCATGCATAAGACTTATTAGGGAAGGAGGGTCAGTTAGTTAATTTCGTTTTTCAGATGCCAGAGTAAAACCTTCGCCTCCAGGCTCCTGATGCACAGGCCTTATTGAGAAGCTGTTTTGATGCATGCCGTAAGTGTATTCACTGCCTTGTCTGATGTTCTGGAGATCTTAATGTTACACAGAGGAGCTATGTGGTTAGAAATTAAGAATTTTAGTATCACTGGAGCCTAAAGCACACAAGACAGTGAGCATGAGAGGAAAATGTTTGAAATATTCAGAGTAAGAAGTCACAAGATTTATATTTTTATGTTGTAATACTGTACTACAGTCTTGCATTTGATGCAGAATTTAATCCAAAGCCCCAAATCCTGCAGGAATAAATTCAGGAAGCTTCACAGAAGCTTCTATTTCTTACTTTTCCTCCTGAAGCTCACTTAGTTTGTTGTGTAATATTAACTAATGTACATTAAGTTAATGCAATACAAGAGTGATTCTGCAGATTTACTACAGCCTTTTTAAATAAGATTGTGCAGGTGTACCTAACAAACTGGTTAGTAGCATGCACAGTATCCCTCCCCCTCTCTCCTTCCTAGCCCACCCCATTCTCTTTGTGACCTATGACCCCACACTGTTCTGTCCAATTGGCACCTCGTATACAGGCTCCTCCTATCAGGGAAACAAGAATGAGACACAAACAACACAAACAACAAAATGTGAGAACTTTAACACAACTACAAAACACAAGAAAAGAAGCACTGACACAACACTGTAACAAAGGTATAAAGACATGCAGAAAAGATGCAAATGTTAAATGTAAGAACATCTAACATCTGGCAGAGAGTTCAACATATAAGACGAGAAGGAGGGCGATCAGTTTCAAGAGGTCCAAATGAAATTACAACAGTATTTCTAATACAACTTTTTTCACCTGAGATTTAATTATGGCTACAAATGTCAAATGTCGTGCTTATATTATCACTTTAGTTATAAAATGAATAGGTGACTGATCATTTAAAACAATGGTGGTATAAATTAACAATTGAATTTATGTACTAAGTTAAAAATAAAGAAAGTTAAAATTATCTTTAGGCTGTGGAAAACTTGACAGACACAAAAAAAACCAACAAAAAAACAAAAAAACTCTCACTTTGAGTACTAGGACACCGTGTACATTTTTAGCTACTATTTAAAAACAAACAAACAAAAAAAAACAAACCTTAAATCAGTGAACAAATGACTCAGATATCTTATGTCATCTCCCAATGATGCCACAATGAAGTTAGCTTATTAGAAACATAGAAATGTATTTAAAATATCCTAATATATGAGAGTACTGCAGTACTCAAATCTCATTTCTTTGTTGACCGCAGGCGTCTGATACGTGTTCTGGGGAAATGGCTTCATCTAGTGTTCGACCTCAAACTAGCAGTTAAAGATCACTTTCAGGCAGAATTTAACTTAAATTTGAACCTGACCATTTTTTCAGGGTAACCAATCACGGATTTTTATTATGATTTTTTTTAAAGATAAAAATTATTTTTTGACGTTATTGCTGAAGAAGGACTTTGGTTCCCTTTTAGAGTTGCTAACATGTCAATGAATCAAACCTATGAAGAGGGTTGGTACAACCCACCATAACCATGGTAACCAACCTGGTTGACCAGCCCGGTTGATGCAGCAACGTTCTCGACTCCCTCCACAGTTGCCTGCCCCATTTCGTTGGCTCCTGCAACCGCTGTTTCTCCAACGATGTTGGTCTGATCCACGGTCCTGTTGGCCACTGAGACGTGGAGAGTGGAGGACAGTTACTATTTATATTGGTTTTGACCTTGATGCTCTGTAAATTGTGCGAGGTTGTTTCCAGGATTTTTAAAAAGGTTGGCAGAAGGGAGCCAGAGGAAATCAGAATATTTGATCAGGAATAAGCGGTATACAGGCTA
>VUQI01031729.1:1749-12132 GCA_015106735.1 Paratilapia polleni
CTCTCACCTGTTTGTTATTCTGAACACGTTTGGCCCACTTCAACTCTTCATTCCATCTAAAGCAGCGTGCACGCACACACACTGCATTAGTCTGTTCTAATAACATTTATACGTGCTGGCATTGGGGCGCATTCTCACACAAACACATAGACACAAAGCACGTCTAAACATACAAAAATCAAAACTGAATCATGCACGTATCGTACACACCACAAACAAAAGGAGCTGCATACAAGATGTGCAAAAAGTGAACAAACACTCGCCCCAAAAGCAAAATATTTGTCCACGCCTGGAAATTTACCTCAACATATCTTTGTGTTCGATGACCTGCTGCATGAATCAGGTACGTTTATAAAGTACGTTCAGATTGTAATGTCAGCATGTTTGTAATTAATGAAAGTTTGTAACCTTGTTAAAAAGCAGCTGCTTCCTTCTTTCCCTTTTGATAAAACTCACAGTTATTGCTGGATCATGTGAGTCATCCCTTACTTATGTTGCTGTAGGCTCAGGCTCCTGGGCTAGTTCCCATGATGCACTGAGCACTCCTTCACTCCTCTCTTTTCACTCCGCATACCTTTATATGCCACTATTGCATAATATTAACTATTGCCTTGCCAAATATTGTCCTCAGGAGTTTAAAGACCAAACTAGCTAAAAGGAAACTAAACATTTGACTTCCATTCATCAGGTGGACAGAATGAGAACTCCAGATTATTACTGACATGAGCTAGATGTGGACACAGCAAATTCCTTAAATGTAAAAACTGTCAGTTTTAGCTCTTCTGTCTTCTTGTGGTTAAAAAACAAACAAAAAAATTAAAGGAGTTTTACACTGTTGTTGTGCAGTAAGAGATGGTGTACCTTCTGCCTTGGCCCGGGTTTCCCTCCCCCCTTCCAGGTGCCGCTCTATGCTGCCTTGACTGTAGCATCTGGTAAAAGGTACAGGTGACAGGGCCTGACTGTCAGCCTCGACACGTTGCTCCAGGATGGGAGAAAAATCCACCGAGGAGTGCGAGTGGGAGGAGACGGCGTCTGCTGCTGCCTTAACTGAGGGCGATCCACCTGTTCCTCCGTTTCTCCGTTTGCTTCTAGCGATCTCTGCAAAGGAGGTGACCCTCGGAGGTGGAGGCGGGGCTGGGGCGGCGCCCTCGCTGAGCCGGACAGGGCAGCTCAGCATACGCTCCAGTGAGCCGAGCCGTGGAGACGGAGACTTGTCCAGGTTGCGATCGTAGCTGCGAGAACGTGGACGACTTCCTGCGGAGGCTCCACCTCCAATAACACCCCGACCAGTCATAGGAGGGGAAATGTTGACGTACACCTGGCCTTCAATCACAGCAGGAGCAGCTTCAACCCCACTCGCTGCCTGCTGATTCTTCTTCTCTTCATCCTCTTCATCATCATTATCTCGCTGAATAAAGAGGAATAAGAAAAGAATAAAAGTCAAACTTTTTCCAGCTGCTTATAACATAAAATACATTACTAGCTGTGGTTAAGAGGTCAAATCAAAAACAAACCAAAGGTCTAAACTGACTTTAAGCTAGATTTGCTTTGACACAGTGGCAGTGGCACTGTTACCGAACGATATTAATACCCTTCAGCCCTACATAAGTGCTAAAATAATCCTCAGACATGAGCAGAGAACTGCAGACGGTGGCTATGGTCTAAAACAAGCCAGTGCCAGACTAATGCCAGTGTCATGGCTATTTTAGGCTCAGGGTCATTGCCATTGTCACAGAGCCTTCAGTTTAATTTACAATTTAGGACCTATTTATGTCTTTTTTCCATTTTTCCCTTCTGTGTTGAGTTGGATATAATGCAAACAAGTTTCTATTTCAGATTTCATTGTTGCTTTCTTCTTGCCTTACCTATCAAGGCTCACATTAAATAATAGGCTAAACATTACATAATAATCACTTGTTTGGGTAAATTAAATTGAAAGAACACCCTTCTTAATTTGATGCACTATGCATATCACTAGTGGCAAGCTGTGTTTTTACAAAATAACTGGGGAATAAATCAAAGACTTAAGGGAAAAAATATGCTTTAGATATTTTGCCATCAGCTTGGATTATGCGATCATCATCATCATTAATTCTTCTAATTATTAACAGTTATGTGTTGAAATGAATCCTGCGGTCATTGAGTAGTAAATCAGTGTATTTTATGTTCCAGTACTATTTTACACACAATAAACTTGACCAAATTAAGCATTAGTTTTATCTCTGTGAGTCACTGATCATTAAGGAACCAATTACAAGGAACCCGAGAACTTGCAGAATAGAGGCGGCTACATCTTTACAAGGATCAAGTAAAAATATAAAAACAGCTAAGAAGGAAGGTAGTTACGATCAATTAAAACTGTCAGACAACTTAAACTGTAAACATTCTTTATCTTTATTATTATTATATCATCAGGTAAATGTCCCTACATTTACAAGGTAGTGAAGCAGTGCTGTATACTTTTAGGATTAGGTCTGGGTGATTCTGGCTTCTAACAATTATTAAAACAAAATATTTAGGATAAAATGATTACTCTTTTGCTTTCCTTTTCGCTATGAAGCTGTTGCTATTTTTCTAGTTATTTTTCTAGTTATTATTCTGTTATAAGTCATCCCTTTGCTTTACAGTCAAAAACACTTTCTAGACAGAGACCGTACTGGATAACCCTGTCCCCGCCACCCTTACCCCTTGTTTTCACTTATTTATTTATTTATTATTTGCATGACATTTAAATTTATGAATTATTTTGTTAAATAACCAAGATTAGAATACTGACAAAAACAATTATGAGTTTGATTTTTGCTATAAAAAAGGAGACTAAATTGAGCAGCCTTAGTTAGGAGTGCTAAAAAAATACATTTTGATTTGCTATGATGACATATTGATAATATCAGTTAATATGTGTATCTTTTTTTTTTTTTTTACTAATGTCCCAGCAAATTGTGAATAAAAGCTTAAAACAAAAAAAGTTTGACAGGTTTTGTGGGACTTATTGCATAACAGTGGAACTATTATGAATTCATATTTTAAAAGTGTGATTTTCTGCATATTTTACAAATGTGAACTAATGATATATGTGATTACTGGGTATTGTTAGAATCCTTTTAAAATCGTGGCCAATATGATATCTCAGCTTTGTTAGCGATACAGATTTACATCACAAAATATCTGATGAGTTTTATCCCTTTGGCCACATGTCTAGTGGATTGCACTGACACTGTAGTGTGGACCTTTGCATGCACTTCCTGCAATGGACTATGAATTGTTAAAACTAAGGAAGCAGGTTCTCCACTCACCCTAGATGACTCTCCCTCTTCATCCTCTTCCTCCACTCCCTCCTCATAAGCCTGCTGTCTGAAGAGGAAGTACTCACTCGGCTGAGTCGGGGTGGGGCTGCCTTTGCTGTGCTCATCCGAGCAGCTGTTAACTGAGGAGCCTGCAGGACTTGGGGATGACTGTGATGAAAGGTCACATGTGACCAGTTTGTAGTAGTTCTGGGTGGCAACAACCAAGCGTGCCTGACTCTGGAGACAGGAAGCGAGGTCGCCAGAGGACCCTGCATGAGGAGGGTGGTAGGAGTTGCAGTTGGCATCAAGGTCAAGAGCCCCCTGGTGCTCCACAGAGCAGGAACAAGTGGAGGAGGAGGACAGATGTGGTTCACGGATGAGAGGGAACGTGTTTCCAAGTTGCTGAGATAGGGGAGGTTCAGTTGGAGAAGTGTGAAGGTCCAAATAGAAAGCTCCTCCAGTTGAGTCTTGGTTTCCTGGTAGATCAGAAGCAGACGAGGTGCAGGAGTGGTCGGTGGAGCTGTTGAGGTTGGTGGGACCAGAGACTGGTGGCTTTTCTGGGATGCTGTTGTTCATCTTGTTGTAGATGGCGCTGAAGTTAACGAGCACACCATCAGAGCTGTTGCAGGAGGAGTCACTGCCGTAGCCTTGCTGGCACTCTGAGAAGGGCTCAGAGAAGGCTTCGGGGAAGTGCTGAGGGTAATTCTGGGAGAGAGCACAGCAGGAGCAGTGCTGGGTGGAAGAGGTGGAAGAGTAGGAGCCAGTCTTGCTGCTTCTCCCGCACCTCATTGGATGATCTTCATCTTCTTCATCGTCATCACCCCAGTCTTGATCTCCACAGTCCATCGACATGTTGGAGCCGCTGCTTCCGTGACACCGCTGGCTGTTAAGTTCCAAGATGTCAAGGTCCTCCAGGTGGTTGGAGAGATCTGAGGCTCCCCGTCTCAGAGACTCCCGACTACTTCCTCCGACTGAGCTGTGCAGGAGAAAGGGCTCAGAAGCAAAGCCAAGGTCATGTAAATGAAAGGGAGCCAACCCGTCATCGAGTGCGGAGTTAGTGTCACTGTGAAGGTGAAAAGAAGAGTCTTCAAGGTAACCACTGAGGTTGTCACCATCATCTTCCTCCCCTTCTTCATCCTCATCATCTTCAGTATTCAGCAGGAATGGATTACGACGCAAAGGATTCCTGTTTCTTGGTTTGGCTCTGGGTAACGTGTGGGCTGTAATCAGCTGGTCCTCTGAATTGCTCGAGGTATATGATGAATCATCACTGGCTGTGCTGCCGCCTCTCCCACCACCCTTCCTTTCTCTTCCCCCATTGTGGGAGGACCAGGAGCCACTAGAGGTCTGGATCAGGCTGCTGTAGAGCAGAGCTTCTCTCTGGAGGACGTCTCTCTCTGGAAGGGAAGTGGTGCGACTCAAGCCCAGGTTCTCTGGCGGGCTAAAAGGGTTGCTCCTCTTCACTGAGCTCCCACAGCCACCCTGCCGCCCCCCTGACACCTGACAATGCACCAGGGGAATGTGATGCACAATCAGCGTCTCCCCAGACAGTTTAGGAGGGCTGTCCATGGTCTAAGAGGAGGGAGGGTGGGACTGGAGCTGCAGCACCTGAGCGAGACCCTGTATGGGTGAAGGGGCAAGCTGAAATGTAGAGTATTGACAGTTGTATTCACACTCTGTTTACTGGGCCTATCTCTGCAGGGCTGCCAGGGATTTGGAAGCAGAGGTCAGGGAAGTCTACACCATGGTCAGAGTGATACATCTGGAAAATACAAAGAGACACGGAGAGAAAAGATGTTACGAAAGCAGGCAAATGCACACATCAAAGCAAACACACACACACATTCCACGTGCAGGCTTGAGGCTACGAGGCTGTAAAAACTGTGTAGAGAGAGTCCATGAAGTAGAGTGAAGGGGTGATCGATAAAATGATAAGAGCTTACTGGACCACAAAATAACTTTTTTTCAGTTCATGTTTTGTTCTATTGGTGTTTGGTGTTCACATTAAATATGGGTTGATACGGGCCACACAAAAGTAGAGAACAGAGTTTTTCAATTAGTAGGTAACATCTTATAGGCAGCTACTATGTAGTCTGCAGCCACCTGCATGTTTTCTTGCTCACAACTCCACCAATATTCAGGGTGATATTCACCCTTAGCCATCAGCTTTTCCTGGACATTCTGCCCAGGTATAATGTGACAGAGAAATCAACCTCTATTCCAAAGAATTCCTTCTTTCTTAAGAAATTTCTTGGCTGAATGTTTCCACGAAAACCCCAGTGATCACTTTTCAGTTTTTTGAGTCAAAAGCTGTTAAACGTTCTTTCAGGACAACACGTGTCAGGATCTTGAGGTGCCAGTCTTTCCTGGCCTTCCCAAATTGTATTTCAGTACTCTGAGGTATCACGAGATGAATAAATAAATAAATGAACCAAATATGGCTCCCTAGGTGAAGACTATTAGCCCTTATTGTTAGTAGGCTGTTGCACCTTGTAGAAAATTAAGAAATCATTTATATTTTTCTATAAATTCAAAGTGCCATACAGTACAAATACAGTGAAAGTATAAAATGGCTCGAATCACTGGATAACGCATATAGCTGGTTTCAAAAACCCTGCCTATAAACAAGCAGTCAGAACTTTCATTAGTTTGTAATGACACAGATCTGCTGAGGACCCCAAAGTCACAGAATCTCTGCAGAAGTCACAAATCCAATATAACACTGCAAAGCCTCTCCAGTGAAAGCAATATAAGAGACCAGTGACTGAAGTTTTCTTTTTCCAAAGCAAACAAGAGTCTTCATGAACTCCTGGCATCCTAAAAACACTGAAGATCCAGCATTTGCTTTTAGTTTTTACGGCAATATCCACCCAACAACAGGAAAATGCACAGCTAACTTAGCTCACAGTCCTGAGCTAACACTATGTTGACATTGTAATGATGGCATAATAAGAAGAATTTATGAAACGAGAAATAAACTGTGTGCGTGTTTATTTGCTTTCATGTCACTTTTTTATGGTAAAGTGCGTCCTAAACTCACTTAACTTTTCTGTTAGCTTTCCCTGACACGTGACAAAATAATCGTCATGATGGTCATTTAAGAAATTGTAAGGCCACTACAGGAAAACATTGTGCACTGTGTAAAGTACCCCTGCAGTAGTCTTTCCCTGTTTTGGGTTGATTATGGTTTGAAAGTGGACGGTTGAACTCAGGGGTTTTGTCAGGGCTTGTTACGGCATGTCTTGCTCTCTCTTCAGCCTTAGATACCACCCTTCTGTGAAGATGATTCTACTTAGCAATTAGGGCAGGAGTACTTAAGGCCAGGGAGAGGCGAGCCAGAGGGCTTTTACAGTGTGGCAGCTGTGTGTTTTTGACAGTTTATTCCTGTTCAGTGGGAAGGAGGGTGTTTTTGATTATTTAACCTTTTTGACTTACTTCTAGGTTTGGTTGTTTCTTTCATTTGAAGGTGACAGTGGCTTGTCTGTCTCTTTTAGTTTCATTATTAAACTTTTTTGTTAACACTTTTTTATTTACTTCCCCACATCCCCTGAACCTTTAGGGGAAGGTAACAGGGCTATACAGTATCTATACTTATAGGATCTGCAATTGCATTACAAAAGGTCAAAAACTCTGTACAGATGTTCAAGGTTTTAGTCCCTGATGTGAGTTTTACTCCAAAGACACTCCACCCTCGTCTAATGCAACTCAACAGCATCTTTCACTGCAACCAAACTTACTGTTAAAAATGTAGTGACAAAGACAAAGCTGAGGTCATCCTCATGACACCACCTGACTTAAAAAAACAAAAACCAAAAAAAAGCAAAAAAAAAAAACCCTCTGGAACTACAAAAGACACTGCACAACTGTTTTCACACCATACAGTGGTTTCCACCAATGATCAATAGGTCCTTGATGAGTGTCCCTAAACATTTTATAAACTTAACTAATATAAAGCAACCCTATTTAAAATAGCTTCAGTAACAGTAGAGAATTATAACCAACTGTCTAAATCTTTACAGTGAGCAGGCTGAGTCAGTACCACATGAAGTGGAAACAGTGAGAGCCAGAAACACACCAAGCAGCTGACTCTTAAACAAGACTATGATCTCATCCTTCTTCACATCACACCCTAAATATCCGACACAGGACAGAGCCAGCGTTTCCTTCATCATCCTCTGTCTTTGTACCTTAAATAACCGAATGTCCATGAAGTCCTCACATCTTGTTGCTCTAAGATGATATTTGTTGGTGTAAAATGGTATTTAGCTGATATCCTTTTAAATAAGGGGGGAAAAAAGTCCAACAGGTAGTGTATGATTATTTGCTTTAGGTTGCAGATAATTATCCACTGTCTGCTACTGCATCAAGTCTGTCATCTTTCAATTACAGGCCAACAATGTCTGTACTGATGAAACTTTACTCAACAAAGATAGGTGGAGGTGCTTTTATAGTTGTCAGTACATGCAACTCCCAAATTACGCGTTATTACAGGAAATTACACACACACAAAAAAAATAGCTTCTGTCTCATGTTAGTCTTCAGTGCACTGTTAAAATATGTAATTTCTACTGAGCAGTTTTCACCAGAATAAACATACTGAAAGTCATTTTTTCCATCAGCTTTCCTCTAGCTCCCTTATCTAAAATTACACAAAACTCTGCAGCTCTGTTTGTAATAACAACATTTCACACAGGTCTTTTGGAGGCACTGGAAAGCTTCTCCACTGATTGTTTGTAGTGTTTTTACTTCTATCTCAAGTTATGCAGAAATTATTCATAACCACCTTTCTATCCTTTGTATAGTTGTGTCCAACCTGATATGTACTGGTGCTGTTGCCAAGGTTACTGGACAAGCTCAGTGTCTACTGACCACCCTGCCAACCCCAGATTAATCAAGTTTGGCTTTTTAAGTGAATTTAATTACTGTAATGTCTGTCTTCCAGTAAAGTAGCTACATGAGTGGGATTAGCATTGAAAGTTTGCTTTAAATAATTGGTTCACCATCTTATGACCTGGACCAGAAGAGTGCTGCTTAAGACCACTGTCTTTATTATACCTGCCTAATAAAATTTAATCCCAGGCAAAGTGAGCGGATTAAAGGCTAGTGTGCAACTGCATTTTACAATTACATTTACCAGACAAGTTTAGTTGTAACTAAAGAAGTGGGAAATCAGATTTGGAGATGGAAGCAAAAGTCACATCAAAAACTGTAAAATTTCAGCATATTAGAAAGCTGCACCAGTACAGACTCACATGGATAAGAATATGCGAATACAAATGCTGATGAGACCTTTACAAGCACAACTACAAGTAGGTGTGGTAAATGCTTCTTCATCAGTTTTACTGTCAAATAAAGAAAAGAGAAAGGCCAAATGAGGCGGCAGACAGCAGCTCTAAAGCTAAATGTTAGCATGGTGAGACAGGTTTACTTAGTGGCACTGCAATAACTGCAATGCCTCTCTTGATAGATTACCTTTAAAACAGAGAATGGAGTGGTATTTGCTGTCAGGATGGACTCATATTCACCTGAAGCGGAGCTCAACCTTTTTATCTCAAAGCTGTGAACAAAGCGGGTGACACTGATGGGTTCCCACTAACCCCTGCTGCAGGTATAAATGACGACAATTTATCTTTGACAGATACTGACTTTTTTTTTAGCATCCTGAATTGAAAAATTATAGAAGGAAGGAAACTATTATTCATCACAACGTGAGAAACACAGTGAATATGTGTATTTTGCACCTGCCTTACTTGAAAGCACCTTTAAGAGCGAGAGAAGGCTGGAAAAGCCTTTAAATTCCTTTTGGGGTTATAGATTCTTCTTCTCCAGTAAACAAGCAGCATACATCAAGGTCCAAACCCATGTTTCCTACACCTTCACAGTGCTTTGAAATCACAGCAAGAAAAGAAGCAAGAAAAAACCCAAAACACACAGACCATCAGAAAAAGTGGCTGGCTGACTGAAAATGAATGTTATCAGTTGCTTCACTGCCACTGATTGATGTCATTTTGAAATTCCTATATATAAAACATATGCAAAATACAGATGGTGAAATTAAAGATTTCCTGCATTTATCTGTTCTATATCATCAAAAAATAAATAAATAAATAAAAAATAAAATAAAATAATATATATATATATATATTATGACAGTGATATATATATATATATATATATATATATATATATAGAGAGAGAGAGAGAGAGAGAGAGAGAGAGAGAGATAGATAGATAGATAGATAGATATAGATATTTATTTATTTATTTATTTTACACTTTCGAATACCTTTCTAAATTTGTGACTACTGGTCACAAATTGGTTGTAGTGATTAATTAAAAATGAGAGAATAAACCATTTCTTTGTTGCAGCGCTGAATTAAAGCCTAAACTAAATCATACATTAAATCGTCTAATAAGTCTTCACAGATTTCTTTATTTTATCTCACTATAAATGGTTTCATTTATTTAATTTTCCTTTTCCAGACTGGCTAATGTAAGAATAATTTGCTCATGTTAAGCATCTTGTTTCAAAGCTGGTGTACAAATAAAATGTACTCTCATTACGTACTTTTGTATGAGCTTACATGTACAATAAAAAGCGCATTTTGTATTAATTGTGTGGGAAACATCACAAAAAGCCTTATATTTCACTACTTTAGCAGTGTGATGTCAGGAAGTCAGGCATCGTCTTGTTACATAACAACAGACACACAAGGAGGACGCTTGACTGCAATAAACAACCAAAGTATACTGCTAATCTTCTTGCATGTGTATTCTTCTTAAATGTTACATAAAACACAATAACTCCAGGTATAAAAAACATCACTCACTGTCATTAATAAAACAAAGGTAACTGAAGTATGCAACAAAAAGCTCTTATATAGATCCTTCCCTTTACTTGCACTCATGTCAATGGCTGCATATAGCTCTATATACAGTGTCTTACTTTCTACAATATGTACAGTGGTGTGAAAAAGTGTTTGCCCCCTTCCTGATTTCTTAGTTTTTTGCATATTTGTCACACTTAAATGTTTCAGATCATCAAACAAATTTTAATATTAGTCAAAGATAACCTGAGTAAATACAAAATGCAGTT
>VUQI01031732.1:5035-18341 GCA_015106735.1 Paratilapia polleni
TAAGAAAAAAACCCCCCCCCCCCCATTCTTTGTAGTCTTACAGTGAATCACGTTATTCTGAGCTATTTGCTCAGGCACTCTTTGTGAGTGGTGAACCACTAAGCGTCTTTACTTCTGAAAGACTCAGGAATCAGCAAATGGTTTCCTGCATCCCCAAACGCCTTCAAAATGTTGTTAAAAGAAGAGGTGATGCAAGACAGTGTTAAACATGCCTCCCAACTTTTTCTGAAAGGCCTTTCTGATATCGGTTTCAAAATGCGCATATATTTCTCCAAAAAGTATTTAAATGTCTCTATTTTCACATTTAATGTGTTGGCTTTGAGCTATTTTCAAATTAATACAGGGTTTAAGCGAACTGCAAATGATTGTATTTTGTTCTTATTTACATTTTACACACGGCATTTAAACCTTTTGGCAGCAGTCTTTTAGTTTGCTTTAATGGTTGGGAACCACTGAGTTTGTCAAATTCATTTTCTTAATTATCACTCCGTGCATTGAAAATATATTAATAAGAAAGTGTTACTATACAAGGTAATTGTAATTAATTGTATCATATCGTGTTTTTTGTTTGTTTGTTGTGTTTGTGGTTTTGTGTGTGTGTGTGTGTGTGTGTGTATTTCCTGTATACAGTATAACTGGATCAAACCATACCTGACATCTATAAAGGCATTCATAAATTTTACAGCAGAACTTCGCTCATTGGTCTGTCACTCTGTCCTCTGGCCGGCTCACTTCACACGCGCGGGCGCACTTACTCACCCATACGCACACACGGAGCACACACCTGCAGCAGTAGCGACAGCAGCAGGTTCTGACGGGTGAAAGGGGCAGCGCAGCAGCATCAACCCATCGAGATGCACCTGTGGGTAAAAAAAAAGGTTTCAGCTCTGAACCTCTGCTGATTTGATCATTTGTACTTTCCCTGTGCAGCCAAGTTCGTCTCAACGCGGAAGACACTGATCGGGATGGCCGCAGCTTCGACAGATTCGGGGCAGGGCTCCACTAAAATAACTCCTGAAGTGCTGCAGGAGATGCTCCAGTACTACAACCTGAGCCGCCAGGAGTTTATCAACACCTACAACATCCAGCCGCTCGTCTACATTCCCGAGTTACCTTACAGCGCCAAGACCACCTTCGTGATCATGTATGTGGTTATTTTCGTCCTGGCTCTGGCTGGAAATAGTTTGGTCATCTACATAATTGTGAAGAAACGGACGATACAGACGGCGACAGATATTTTCATTTGCTCTCTGGCGGTCAGCGACCTGCTCATCACTTTCTTCTGCATACCGTTTACTTTGCTGCAGAACATCTCCTCTGAATGGTTCGGCGGTGAGTTATAAACTTATATTAGGTTACCAACTTGTCAGGAGTGAGGATCATTAGGAATAAGTTTTAAATATTGAATGAGGCGACTGCTGCTGTGATGTGATACATTCACTCATAAGATTCAACTTCAGAAAACCCAATATTTGTTTTAGAGGCTACACACGCGTTCATTAGAAAATGCATCACTTTAACTGAGCACACAAGGCCAGTAATAATGATACATGCTGTACGATCAGAAAGGCGCCCGTTACTCGTAATAAACCGTGGAGCACAGGAACAAGAATGACACAGCAGCTCATTAATGAATGAAATCTAACACAGCGACACAAATATCACCCAAAAAGGAAATGTGCAAATGATGTTGGTCGTCAGGCACAGAAGAGAGAGAGGGGGAAAAAAAATCTTCCAGGAATGAACTTCTAAAGAGACTCTTAGACCCCCAGCAGGACCTAATGCATCTGAATGACAGATAGAGACCTCCCGTCTCTTAAAGGCTTAAAAAAAAAAAACCAGATGGTTATGACTCAGAAACCTGAAGGGACTCACAGTAGGAGACAAGTGAACTGCCGCTGGCTCCAGATTGCCAGTTGGTCATATTTAGCCCTCCAAACCATGCAGTGAGGATGAGGGGCTGACGATGTGGAAATGTAAATAATTAAACTAACACCCTTGCATGGTATAACACTTTAATGTTACATAATTACAGGCTGTTTTCTTGATATATCCTCTTCTGTGCCAAATGATCCCATGTATAAAGAAAACTCATGTCAAACTTTGTTGAGGGCAGTGAACACTCACGCAATTATAGCTATGTTACTGGAAGTTCAAAGGGGGCTGATTGGAGTTACTGAGACTCTAATTTGAAGTGCTGCAACCTTATATCTAAAGGCTTGTCTGTGACTGTATCCACACCTAATAATATGCAGCATTTCATGTACAACTTTTAAAAAGCACAGTCAAAGAGGTGATCTTTCATCACCTCTTTGACTTGATGTTTAAAATGAGCATGTGGCTGCTAAGTGGAGTTTATATTTAACAGTTCTTAACACTGTGACCTGTAGAAATATTGCTAAAAGTTGACATTCAGTGTATCAAAGCAAGATCATAGCCAGTTCCAAGCGTGTCTGCCTTTTAAATATGCGGTCATAATTTAAGTGTTACTAAACATGTGACTTTTTCTCCGTGCTTCATTATCTGTGAAATATGTGCTGTTACTGTATAATCAGAGATGCTTTCATTTCAATAAATTCCCCACATTAAGATGAGGAAGCTCTGATCTTATTATAGGAGTGATGTGAACTGTATAAAGAAGGTACATTTTTTGCTTTCACTCAGTCCCTTATTGCTTCATCTCTCTTTTTGTACTTGTAGGGGTTCTGGTTTGCAAGACAGTTCCATTTGTACAGACTACAGCCATAGTGACAGGCATCCTCACAATGACCTGCATTGCCATTGAGAGATACCAGGGCATTGTCTTCCCACTGAAAATGAGGAGGCAATACTCATCCAGAAGAGCATACAAGATGCTAGGTATTGATTGTTTACAAGAGTGGCATGATTTTGCTTTTAGCAGTACATCTTCTATTCTGTGAGAAAACTAAAAGCAACACTGATTCATAGAAAGAAGTATGTGTTTTGTTACTAGCTTTGAGCAAGTATACATGTGCATTTTATACATTGCAAAATGCACACGTAAACTTGCATTGAAGGACATTGCATATCCTGGTATTCTGCATGCCAAATAGGCAAGACACTTAGAAGAGATTCAGTTAAAGCAAGAGTTGTTCTTGTGCACACATGAATGTAAAATCTTTTCAGTTCCACTTATCCCCACTTGTAAATGGAGCTAGAATAACCAAACAGCTTGCCTGATGAGACAATCTGCACAATGCATTGTTGTGACTCGACAGGTTTGCTCTGCAAGCTTTTAGAAACTGGGGTTACTCATCATCTTCAGCCCATTTAAGCTGCTTAGACTATAAAAACAGCTTTACAAAATCAGAGAAAATAACCATGCAAATGTCTCTGTACAGCACCTGTTTATATTTGAGTGAAGAGTTTGTTGAAGCCTTAAGCAACTGTAAAGTATTGCTCTTAACTGTTTACAGCCTTTTTTATGCATAGTCCCCCATTTTCAGAGCAAGAACATTCTCAAAGAAATAGGCATATCATTGTCAAAGACTACAATCAAAAGATGCCTCCATGAATATAAATACAGAGGGTTTACAACAAGGTGCAAACCACTGTCTACACTCAAGAACAAGAAGGCCAGATTAGACTTTAACAGAAAATATCTAAAAGAGCCTGCACAGTTATGAAAAAAAAATCTTTGGACAGATGAAACCAAGATTACCATAGTGATGGGAAGAGAAAAGCATGGAGAAGGAGAGAAACAGCCCACGATCCAAAGCATACCACATTATCTATGAAATATGATGGAGGCAATGTTATGGCATGGGCATGTACAGTTGTGGTCAGAGGTTTACATACACTCATCATGGGCATGAATGTAATGGGAAATTTGGGCTTTTAATGATTTCTTTGAACTGTTCTTTTTCCAGAGTGGAATGATTGTACAGCAAACATCTTTAACGATTTCAAAAAAACAAACAAAAAAACAAGAATTGTATTTACAAGTTTGAATTTATTTTGGATTTTCTCTAATCCACACAGGTTCAAAATTATGCATGCAGGCTCAAATATATACATACATTCACTTAAATTTTTTAATAAGTGGTGCTGAAGGTTCTACAATATCTTTTCGCTTGACAAGGCCAAGGCCTATTAAATTCTTGTTAGTGATCATGATTGACTACAACTGGTAGTTTCTCTTTGCCAGCATGAAAAGGATTTGTTTGACAGCACTCACTGGATTGACCAATACATAATAATGAGAAAGTCCAAGGAACTCAGTGAAGATCTAAGAAGGTGAATTGTAGATTTACACAAGCTGGACAGGTCTCTTGGAGCCATTTCTAAACAACTGCAGATTCCAAGATCATCAGTTCAAACAACTGTACGTAAGTACAAGTTATTCAGATGCGTCACCACTTTGCCAAGGTCTGGAAGAAGATCTGTCACCCTCAGATCAGAGGAAATTGGTTAGGATGTTTAGGAACAACCCAGGAACCACCAAGCCTCAAGCCTGCCATGAACTGGAAACTGCTGGAACACCAGCATCACTGTCCACAGTGGAGCAAATTTTATATCACCATGGACCGAGAGGGTGCCAACCAAGAAAGATGCCCCTGCTTCAAATTCGACAGCATCAAGCTCGACTGAAATTTGCAGCTGCCCACATGGACAAGCCGATCGCCTTCTGGAGAAAAGTTTCATGGTCAGATGAGACAAAGATTGAGTCATTTGTCCACAACGACAAGAGGTATGTTTGGAGGAGCAAAGGTGAGACTTTCAAACCTAAGAACACTGTACCAGCTGTCAAGCATGGTGATGGTAGCATCATGCATGGGGGCTGTTTTGCTGCCAGTGGTACTGGCAGGTTGCACAAAGTGGATGGAATAATGAAGGAGGAGGACTACCTCCAAACTCTTCAACTTCACCTCAAATCAATAGCTAGATGGTTGAAATTTGGAGTGTTCCAACAGGACAATGATCCCAAACACACATCAAAACTAATTTTGTAATGGATAAAGCAAGCTAACATTAAGCTCTGGAATGGCATTCCCAAAGCCCTAACCTCAACCCTATTGAAAATTTGTGAACTATGCTTAAAAGCCAGGTCTGTGCCAGGAAACCAATCAATTTTAATGAACTCTACCAATTCTGCCAAGAAGAGTGGTCAAATATCCAGCCAGAATTGTGCCAGGAGCTTGTTGATGGCTACTAAAAGTGTGCTATGGGACATTTAACCAATTATTAGTGGGGGTTCAAAATAAATTCAAACTTGTGCATCAAATTCTTGTTTTTTCAAGTCATTGACGATGTATGCTATACAATCATTCCACCCTGGAAAAAGTTCAAAGAAATCATTAAAAGCCCAAAATTACCATGACATTCATCCCATAATGAGTGTAAGTAAACTGTATGTAAGAAGAAGCAGGATGAATTCTGAAGTGTACAGGTCTACACTCTCTGATCAGATTCAGCCAAATGCTGCAAAACTGATGGGCAGTGCTTCACAGTGCAAATGGATAATGATCCAAAGCATACTGCAAAAGCAACCTAAGAGTTTTTAACAGCAAAGGAATGGGGTGTTCTTCAGTGGTGAAGTCAGTCACCTTATCTCAATCCAACAGAGCATGCTTTTCAGTTACTGAAGACAAAACTGAATGCAGAGAGCCCCACAAACAATCAGTAATGGAAGGTAGCTGCAGTAAAGGCCTAGCAGATCATCTCAAGGGAGAAAATGCAGCATTTGGTGATGTCCATTTATGTTTAGGTTATGGTTTAGGTTAATTGGTAATTCTAAATTGGTCTCTCTCTCTCTCTCTCTCTCTCTCTCTCTCACACACACACACACCACCACCACCATCATCACCACAACCACAACCCTAAATTGGAGAAGCTGTTAAGAAATGTTTCATTTTAAAATGATTATGTCTGATCAAGTCAATACAATATGTCATGTAAAGTCTGAGTATTATGGTTTTGCATTGTTGAAATAAAGACTACAGGAAAATAGAGGCATCTCACAAAGACTCCACATGATTGACAGCTTATGAGTTACATAAGAGAGGTGTTTAATTGTTGCTGCTGTGATTGCTGTTTGGCATTTGTCACACAAACGTTGCTCTCTCTGAAGTTCCTTGGCAACAACAGTATTTAAGTTATAGGTTTTATACCTGTTTTCATACCTGTTTCATATAAACATACCTGCTTGTTTCCTGCAGGACTTGTATGGATTGCCTCAGTGATAGTGGGATCACCAATGCTGTTTGTGCAACAGCTAAAGGTATGTGCCCTTCAAAGTTAACCATAACAAGATTGCCTTATTTAGCTTAAAGGGGGTTCACATTCCTGGTAGTAATTCTATTGAACACAGTGGATGAGGTTTGAAAAGACAGGTTGGTTTAATTTTGTTAACTTTCAGTCCTTTGAATCAGTCCCAAAATGCACTCACAGTGTACCCATAAACTTGAAACATGAAAAATATGCTTGTTAATTGGGGCTAATGTTTTAAGCTAACTTGCCACAGTTTCTGGATATAAGGAACCACACATTTCATGTTTAGTCAGAAAACACTGGTAGTCACTGTTATACTTTTAATAGGAGATATATTGCTGCGTGCACTGCTGGTTGGCCTTCAGGATACCAAATGAATCATGTAATACAGAAGAATAACAACTATAGGGAACAGAAAAACTTGAGTCAGTTATCCTTTTATGGAGAAGTGTTTGTAGTTACATTAAGATGCATACACTCTAGCTCATATTAGTGAAAGGTTGATATGGTCATGTAGATTCTAAACATGTACATAGTTTGTTTTAGCAGTTTTGTTCTTTTTTTGGTCTCAAAACATATAAATATCCAAATACACTGACTGTATTCAAAAACCTGTGCCACGTGTTGTGTTTGCGGAAGGGTTTTCATTATTGAAGCTGTAACAGCAATCGCTTTCAGCTGGTTGGAGGGCATAGCATGAATCTTCCATTTGTTATGTCCTCTCAGTGAAGCCCACGACTCTGTCAGATGGCCTCCTTGGCGTACCAAAACTGCCAGAAAATGGGGCAAAAACAAACATCAGTGTAAATCAAATGTGTTAAAGCATTGTGTAGAAACCAGCTGGTCAGTCAGAGCTGCTTCATCTGTCTTAATCGTTCTTGCGGGGCTAAAAGGTTTTCTTCCTCCATATCTCAGGTGAAGTACGACTTCTTGTATGATCACTACCATGTGTGCTGTCAGGAGAGTTGGAGCTCGGTGACTCACAGGCAGGGGTACACCACCTTCATCATGGTGGCTCTTTTCCTGCTCCCTTTGGCAGCCATGCTGTTCCTCTACACACGCATTGGCATTGAGTTGTGGATCCGCAAGAGGGTGGGTGACGCCTCAGTCCTCAACACCATGAACCACAGGGAGATCAGTAAGATATCAAGGTAGGTGAAGCAGCTAAGTTGACTCCAATGGAGATATTTGATCATCATGTTTACTTGTATATCTTTTTAGTTTGGCCTAGTTTGCATTCTAATGAACAGGTGGTTGGCAAGAAGAGGCAAAACCCTCCATTATACTTCACTCTACTTCCTGCTTTACTCCTGAACATAAACATTAGTCATTTGAGCATTGTTGTTGCTCTTGTGGAGAGGTCAAGTGACAGGCTGGGATTTAAACACGTATATAACACTATATTGCCAAAAGTATTCACTCATCCATATCATTGAATTCAGGTGTTCCAATCACTTCCATGGCCACAGGTGCATAATATCAAGCACCTAGGCATGCAGACTGCTTCTACAAACATCTGTGACTACATCCAAGTCTTACATCACCAAGCGCAATGCAAAGCGTCGCATGCAGTGGTGTAAAGCACGCCGCCACTGGACTCTGGAGCAGTGGAGACGTGTTCTCTGGAGTGACGAATCACGCTTCTCCGTCTGGCAATCTGATGGACGAGTCTGGGTTTGGAGGTTGCCAGGACATTTTGAACAATTTCATGCTCCCAACTTTGTGGGAACAGTTTGGGGATGGCCACTTCCTGTTCCAGCATGACTGCGCACCAGTGCACAAAGCAAGGTCCATAAAGACATGGATGAGCAAGTTTGGTGTGGAAGAACTTGACTGGCCTGCACAGAGTCCTGACCTCAACCCAATAGAACACCTTTGGGATGAATTGGAGGGGAGACTGCGAGCCAGGCCTTCTAGTCCAACATCAGTGTCTGACCTCACAATTGTGCTTCTGGAAGAATGGTCAAAATTCCCATAAACACACTCCTAAACCTTGTGGAAAGCTTTCCCAGAAGAGTTGAAGCTGTTATAGCTGCAAAGGGTGGGCCGACATCATATTAAACCCTATGGATTAAGAACGGGATGTCACTCAAGTTCATATGCGTGTGAAGGCAGATGAGCGAATACTTTTGGCAATATAGTGTATATTCACTTTATTTCAGAATGTGTATTTATTTATTAATTTTTTTTACAGTTTTGATTTAAAAATGAGACATTTTCACAACAATTCCTTAAATTAATCACACATTTTGCTAATTTTTAGGTCGCACAACAATACGAAGTCAAAGGGTAACAAAGGAATGACCCACCCTATTTGAATTCATTATGGAATAACGGCAGTATGTGAGAGGAAACCTGCTTCAGTGTCACAATGTTTCAAGTTAAACTAAACACAAGAACATGAACAGTTTGAAAACTTTAATCCAGTATTTTCTGCCCTTCATAACTCTGTGCTGTCGTAACCTTTGTAAAGTGTTAACAACAAACTGGAAAACATCTGTAGCACAGCTGTAAGGGAGTAAATGTAAAGCATTTATTTTTAAAGTGCAATTTGCAGTAACCGCCCTGTAATCATCAGGGCGATGCACAGTTTGAAACTGTGTTGGTACATACTCCATTTCCAAGTCCCCATAATTTTGTCTCCCACCTGTTGCCATTTCTGTTCCTTGAATAGAGTTACTTCAGAAATCATGACTCAAACGAGTTCCTGCTTACTTACATGGGCACATCAGGCATTACTCAACACCTACACATGCTGAGAGTACACCAAGTGGTTACCCATCTAGTTTCAACTCCTCTCCTTTTCTCTCCTTTCTCGCTTTCTTTTGCTATTTCCCCTCTCTTCTCCTCTCCTCTCCATCCATCCATCTCTCCCTCCCTCCCTCCTATGCACTGCAGAGGGGAGATTGACACAGCGTTTTCAGGCCGCGGTGTATGAGTACACGAGCACAGGAGAGTGCGCACAGACAGGATTACAGTCAGCGAAGGAGGCAGCGAAGGACAATAAAGGATTAAAAGAGAGACACGACGGGGATAAAACAATGAATAAGCGATAAAGGAGAAACTAGAAGAAACAATTCAAAGAAAGGGAGAATCACACACCACATGTATCTAAGGACGTTGGACCTTTGCCCTGGACAGTGAAAGTAAAGTGGGATTTTGGAAAGTGAAGTGGCACTACAGGGGGAATTTAAATTACAACCAGGAGAAAGAACACAACCAATAATTTGCAGGGTAGGTATAATTCATGCTCAAATATCAATATTCAAGTATCAAAAGATGTGCTCAGTAACAGTGTGATAGATTGAATTCTGAATTCCTTTATTTGATAACTTTGCTTTGATTTGATAACTTTGGTAACATCTGATGACAGAGATTAAGAGAAGTTTTAGTTTTTCATGCGGACAGCGCACTCTTTCACAGAGATCGGGCCAAAATAAACACTGCGTCAGATGGACTCAAAGCTCGGGCATCATGGAAACTGCTGTGTCCTGTGTGTTCAACTGACTGGTCACACTAGTCATTCACACACTGTAAATCTCTACAGCCCTGCTGAAGCGTAAATGTATCACCTGGAAACAGATCAAGAAACATCAGGTATAAATATTCTTGAAGGCAATGGTGTTGTCCACCTGTTGATCATCTTAACGCTTGTTTTCTACATTTTATGTGCTAGTCTTATGTTTTCATGCAGTCTCATCAGAAGGAAGTCCCTGCTTCTGGAGGCTTCAGAAAAAAAAGAGGAAAAGCCTCATTATATCTGGCACCTCTAAAGAGTAAAGTGAAAGAAAAGGAAATAGGAACATGATAAATTATCAGCTTATGGTTGCAAGAAAATGGAAAAAGTTTAAAGAATCCTGTGACCCAGTCTTCATAATGATAAAAACACATTTTCATTTGCATTTTCTGCAATGTGACAATGCAGAAACTTCCACATAAAATAAGTATGCAGCACAAATTAATTCTTGAGGGAGACACCTTGATTACATCACTGTGACCTAGTCTTGTCTTTCATTCCGAGAGGTTATGACCACTCAGGTAAACGCTGGTAATCACTTAGGATAGTTAAGTTAAATAAATACCCTGAGACATTTTATCACAAAAAAACTGATCAGCAGTACTTTGACAAACCAGTGTCCACACTTAAGAAGGATACTGGACAACTAACTGTAAACAGTCAACAGACTTGAGCTGTTGCTGATGAGCTGTCACCATGGTGACCTCTCTCTATCTACTCTATCTATCTACTCTGAAAGTCATGAGATAATAAAGATAAATTATCCATAAGTAAGATGCAAGTAAATGCAAATGGTGACTAACTTAGCTCAAGTGTCATCACTACTTTTAAAACTGTGCCATCTCTTTCAATTCCATATATTACAAAATGATCATGTGGTCAGTTTGTATAACCAACCTAACTCATGAACTAGAAAATACGATATGTTATGCAAAAATTGAAATAGGACAAAATGGAAAAAAAAAAAAAAAATCTGAATTGAAGCCAAGATGGAGGTTGTCTGGGATGTGAAGATAGCGTGGGAATAATTCTCTTCATGGCTGCTACTGCTGCTGCTGCTCTGTGGGTTGGCTTGTGACAAACTGAGGTGAAACCAGCGTATGTAACTCTCACAAATGAAAACAGGGGAAGAGAAGCAAACCTCAGTGGAATGACTGACTAAAAAAAAAGAAAACAGTATCAATCATAATTTGACGAGTCAAATTTCACCACAGTGAAAAGAAACCGAATGAAAGTTCAAAGCAGCAGCTGAAAAATAGTGCAGTTTTCAGTCGTTTTCAATTTACTTCTGATTTTATCTTAGGTGGGAAACATGTTTATGCAACGTAATCTGCCTTTGAATGTAACTGGTCCTTTAATACAATTTTATAGACACTTAAGCTAATTTCCTCTTTTCAGTGACCAATGTATGACGACTTAGATCACCTTGCATAACTGCTGCATCTGAGGCTGTATCTGTCAGGGCATATTGCTTTATTCTTTCTGGCAGATGTCATTTACCTCATCTGGGGCTGTTATCAAAAGCTTTATGGGAAAGGAACACTCGAGCATCCTAATTCCTTTCTCATTACCCAGCTCACTTGTCTCTTTCTTTCTCTCTTCTGGGATTAACAGCCAGGAAATCTCCAAGTTGCTAAACAATATGGCTGCATGGACATGTGCAAATATGGTACATACAAACAAAACATGCATATTCATAAGTCACTTGTTACCTACACACGTATGCATGAATATTTGCACCACTCATATAGAAGTCTCAACATACAGTATTTAATGTCTTAATCTAACTAGATTATCTTGCAGACATAAGGTTAAAAAAACGTAAACTGCAAAAATCTGTGATTATTTCTTATTATTTTTTATTATTATATTACTTCTGTGACCAATTAATCCTATTGCTGTCAGTGCAGTGTGAAATTATTTTGGAAATAAGCAGGGTAAAGTAAAACATCCAAACTCTATGACCCGAGTGTTTTAACACAGGCTTTAGGTTCCTTTCATCCTCATTTGTGTTCTCACTCACTGATACAGATCAAAAGTCTCCACTAAGTGTCACCTCTTAGAGCCCATTTAAACATATTTAAAATCAGATGTACATGTTGTGTTCCTGCCCTTGCACCCTTTCTCTCATTCCATCTCTCCCTCCCTCTCTGAGTCATGTTATAAGAGCACTTAATACTGTATACTGCCCCCCTCAACACACACACACACACACACACACACACACTGATGTGTCTCTGGTGACTCTCTCCACTTCCCTCCATCCCCTAAATGCCAGAGGAGATGTGTTCCTATGGAAACTGGCTTCAGTGAAAGTCCCCAGTTTTAGCTGGTGACCATTAACTGGTTTGTACTGTGCGTGTCTCATCTCGGCTTCAACACTTTGGTACCTGCACTCTGCCTCTACCAGCCTCCTGTTCATTACAGGTTAGAAACCTTTTACACCAAGAGGGGAACATCATAGATTATGGATTGCTGGCTGGTTGAAACGTCCTTTCATAGATACAAGCTGGGAGGTGTACGAAGTTACTTCACGGCTGTGTTGTTTGGAAGCCAAGGACACCTGTGTGGAGACAGACACACACTACTTATTAAAAATCTAATTCTTGCATACAGCACATACAGATATTCCTCTATGTGTATGTGGTTTTCTATAGAAATCTTCTCTGGCTGATTAGAGAGAAATTATTTGAAGCTAACGGCTCTGTGTTACTGGTATTTTTGGGAAAAAAAAACAAACACTTTTATGTATGATTTTAAACTTTTCAAGAAAAGTATAAATTCAAGAAAATTAGATACAATTTTTACACCCCGCCCCACAAAAAACAAAAAAACAAAAACAAAAAAACAACAACAACAAAAAACAATAAACAAAACAAACACTTTGGTGCTCCTGTTCAGTGTGGCATGAAAAATAAAAACTGCTTTGGGCATATTAAGGTGTCACATAGTTTATTAATCTGATATGAGCATAAATATTTTAAACTAGACATTTACAGCAGTTTTCCCATAAAAAAAAAATTCAATGCTTTTTGACAATCAACAATTCAGTTCATGCATTTTGATGCTTGAGATAGTGTTATATTATAGATATAGGGTAGATAGTCTTACACAATTAGATTTGGTCACATATGTGTGAACAAATAACTGTATGAACTTTTATTTTCTATTACAGACAAATAGTGCCAAAAATAGCTCCCTGACATTGAAGGCTTTGTTAATAGATATGTAGAAAGATTTTAATAGTAAACACACTGTTCAAAAAATTGGACTGAAGCGATTTATCTGACTGGATTTCATGAGGTGTGAAACGTTTATTAGAAATAGAAACAAAGCAATCAATCATAGCATGTAAATAAATCACGTCATAGTAAGGTGTGTTGTTGACAGCATGCCACTATCCTTGATCTCTTGGTCCAAGCTTAGTAATAATATACCAGACTGGCTGCAAATAGGTTTGCAACGTGTAATTTTGTTGGCTTGCCAAAGTATCTAAACCAGTGCTGTCAAACTCATTTTAGTTCATGGACCACAGACACCCTAATTTGATCTCAAGTG